>JXTB01000423.1:95409-195629 GCA_002914805.1 Parasponia andersonii
AGGGATCGAAGCAAATCCTCAGAAGATACAAGCGTTGATTGATATGCAATCTCCTCGTAAACCCAGAGATGTGCAAAGCCTAGCAGGAAGAGTAGCTGCTCTAAGTCGGTTTGTATCCAGATCAACCAATAAATGCCGACCTTTCTTTGAGGTGTTGAAGGGATCAAAAAGGTTCGAGTGGACGGAGAAATGCGAGCAGGCGTTCCAAGAATTGAAAAAATACTTGGGTTCCCCTCCACTCTTGTCGAAACGAAATCCGGGAGAAGAATTATGCCTATATCTCAATGTTTCTAAGTATGCAACGAGTGCCGCATTAATTCGCGAGGAGGCAAATATTCAGCGACCTGTGTATTATGTAAGTAAAAGATTACTCGATGCTGAAACCAGATATCCAAAGATGGAAAAATTGGCACTGGCACTCGTCATTGCATCAAGAAAGCTTCGACCTTACTTCCATGCTCACTCCATCCGGGTTTTCACGAATTTCCCGCTGAAACAAGTCTTACAGAAACCTAAGACGTCAGGACGGCTGCTTAAGTGGACTGTTGAATTGAGTCAATTTGACATCAATTTTCAACCTCGCACTGCTATAAAGGGTCAAGCCCTCACAGATTTTATCGCAGAATTTACATACGACGTCAATCTTCCCACAGGAGTACTCGAGAAACCCACCTCAGATACATCAAAGTTGTGGAAGCTTTATGTTGACGGGTCATCGAATGAAAATGGAGCAGGTGCAGGCATAGTTTAAATCAGTCCTGAAGGGCACAATATTCATTATGCGCTTCGCTTCAAATTCCCAGCGTCGAATAATGAGGCCGAATACGAAGCACTGATAGCTGGGCTAAAGCTCGCAAAGGAAATGAAGATCGAAGTAATCGAGGTGTATACCGACTCCCAGTTAGTCGTCTGTCAGGTTAAGGGTGATTATCAAGCGAGAGGAGAAAGAATGATGGCCTATTTAGAGAAGGTGCAGCAGTTATTCTTAACGTTCGACACTTACGATATACAGCTTCTACCTCATATTAAAAACACCCGGGCAGATGCACTCGCTAAGCTCGCTTCGACGAAGGATGCAGAATTATTGAAAGTAGTTCCCATTGAATTTCTTATCTCACTAAGCATCGAGGTCGAACCCCAAGTAATTATGCCAGTTGATAAGGAACCATCATAGATGGACCCCATAATGAGATATATACAAAACGATGATCTCCCTGAAAATAAAGACGATGCAAGGTGGCTTCGCATGAAAGCGGCTCACTATATCATCCAGGATGAGCAACTTTATCGGAGGAGTTTCAACTCACCATTATTATTATGCGTGAATGATAAAAAGACACGCTATATTATGAGGGAAATTCACGAAGGAATATGTGGAAATCATTCTGGGGGGCAAGCGCTCATAAATAAGATTCTTCGATAAGGGTATTTTTGGCCAACTATGAAGAAGGACACATTGGAATTTGCTAGGAAATGCGATAAATGTCAACGGTTTGCGACCATTCCTAGATAACCACATGTTCCTTTAACTTCAATGACTAGTCCATGGCCATTTGCTGTGTGGGGAATTGATATTATCGGGATGCTTCAATTAGCGCGAGGTGGTTTGAAGTATGCGGTGGTCGCAGTCGATTACTTTACAAAATGGACGGAACCGAAGCCTTGAGCACCATCTCCGCAAAGAAAATGATAGATTTCGTTTACAAATCTATAATCTATCGTTATGGTATACCATATACCATAATTTCTGATAATGGAAAGCAATTCGATTGTGACGAGTTCCGTGACTTCTGCAATAACTTGGGCATCAAAAAGAGCTTCTCCGCTGTTGTTCTTCCACAGGCCAATGGGCAGGTCGAAGCGATAAACAAAATACTCAAGCAAAATATAAAGACAAACCTGGAGGAGTATAAAGGAGCTTGGTCAGAAGTACTTCCAGAAGTGTTATGGGCTTATCGCACCACACAACGAACTACTATAGGAGAAAGTCCATTCTCCTTAGCTTATGGATATGAAGTGATGATTCCTGTTGAAATTGGTGCGGGTTCCCTGCGGCGATCTATTTATGAGCAAAAACAGAATGATGTATTGCTGAGAATTGAACTCTATCTTTTAGAAGAGCGGTGTGAACAATCTCAGCTCCGAATTACATCATTCCAACGGCACACTGCTCGATATTATAATTCCAAAGTCAAGGGTAGACATTTTGAAGTTGGAGATCTTATCTTTCGACGAGTTCTACCTAATAATAGAGAGCATAGTACTGGTGTATTTGGGCCTTCTTGGGAAGGACCTTATGTTATTGATAATGTCATTCGACCTGGAACATATAACCTAGCTCGTATCGGTGGACAAAAGGTCGAGCATGCTTGGAATGCAGAACAACTTCGTCGTTATTATCAATAAATCTTCATGATATCTTCAACAGCCTATTGTATCTTCTTCATTAATATACAATAATACTTTTTCGGCTATTACTTCAACTCGGTTATTACTTCGGCTATTCTTCATTTATAGTTTTATGGCAGTTTTTGGACACCATAAAACTCAGGGGGCAGTAGGATCAGAATGTTATCTCCTACTGGTTTCCTAAGCGACTATGCAAACATCCCTTTAGAGGAGACATGGTTTTAGATCGTCGAAGTGTCTAAATCTTAGATCATCGACGTGTTTGAATCTCCTTAAAATCCTAGGATTTTCTCCTCGCTTCATCTCTCAGCATGTCGTATTACGCAATTTCCCTCCTCAAACAGAAAAGTAACTAAGCAAAACGTTCGTTGTTCGAAGTGATATATTGCTATGTTTTATTTTGACATGGAACTTCTGAAATACAGTTCGAGTTTGCATCACTCATATTAATTTTTTTCTTAAGCGACCTAACCTATCCTAATGCTTAAAACTCGTTTTAAGTTAGTCGGATTTAAATCGCTAAAAGCGTACTAATCGATCACTTGTGATTGACTACTTAGTTAAAATTACTGTTGTTTCTTTTCATTATTTTGTAGGAGCATATAAAGAAAAATGATATTTATTAAAAATCGTCCATACATAAACAAAAAAGAAGGGGGACAAAGCCCGCATTGTTCTAAGAAAAAGAAAACAAAATTCATGTAGAAGGGCTCGCGCCGTCATCCCTAGCCTTGGTCGTATCCTCTTTCCAACTCTGCACAAGTTCGACCACATCCTCGCTAAGAATGGAGAAGTCAAAATCCAGATGCTTGCAGAAAACGTTGAAGATGATAGTCGACGAGGCGATATCACTAGCCTTATCTTCGAGTTCTTTGACCTCGGTCGCCTTGAACTCCTTGATAGCTTTGTGAACCGCCTCGGTGGTCGCTTCCCTCATACGCTCCGGATGCTTAGAAATGACCTTCTCGAGCTCTTTCATTTTCTCCTCGAGATTCTCCTTGGCGAGTTTCTTCTTGGCCAGGTCCTCAAACATCTGCTGCTTTTCCAAGTTGAAGGTCGTTCTCTCCTCCTCCCGAGCCTTTTCCGAGTTCTCGAATGCTTGTGCTATCTCATCAACTTTCTCAGCTTTCTCTATGCATTTGAGAACCGGATCGTGCATCAGGACAGCAGTAGCTGCAGTCTAAAAAAAATATATATATATATAAATCTCCAAGTTAACACCAAAAGAGTATACATGAAGAGAAGATAGAAAAGCTTACATTGGCCAGCATCCTCATCGCAGATCCGAAAGCGACCTTGGTAGAACGTCGCTTCATTCGCTCCCAACCTTCTTCAGATGTGAACTGATCGATAAAGGCTGCGCTCATACCAGCCTTCTCTGGTAATTGGTTGAGGAGTGTGAAGAGCTCATCACCTTTATCTGCCAAGGTCGGTTCCAAAGAAGTGGCAGCCTCGGTAGGGGGTTCAGGAGTGCTCACTGGCTGAGATGGTTGTGGAGGGGGCGAGCTCACTGGGAAGTCCTCGAAGGCAACTTTTCTCTTCTTCGAGCAGTCGACCTTCTCCTTCCCTTTTGATGGCGGGGTACTCTCGGGTGTCTTGGTTTTCACCATGGACCCGAGAGTTGAAGGTAGTGCTCGCAGGCCGCTACCAATGACCATCTCTGTACAGAACATGTTAGTAAGCGAGGAAATATAGTATAAAGGTAATTAGAATGAGCGTGTAATTAGCTTCTTCTTGTGGAGCTGGTTGAGGAGCTGGTGGTGACACTGTCTCTGGAGATGAAGGCTCTGAGCGTGGAGATGTGGCCAGTGCCTTTCGTTTTCTAATCCTTGAAGACGAGGCACCTAAGTCCGTCCTCTTCCTTAGCTTCTTCTTCGAGCTCGAAGGCCTTGACGAGAGAACTGGGGGGCTGGGAACGCGGCACCCTTCGGAATCAGACCGCAAGCGACCAGGTTATTCGAAGTGCCTAGTACTTTCCAATTAAATTCTTCAATTGGAAGGTCATTGATCTTATATACTCTTGCAAGCTATTCCTTGGAGAGTCTGGGTCGTTCCCTATTATCTACGTTGACATTTGAATGCGATCAGTATAAGAATAAATATAGAAACAAGGCAATAAATTGGAAGACTACCTACCGGGATTCTGAAATAAGCCGTTAGCTGCATAGTCAAAATGGAAAAATGGATTTTTCCATTTTCCCATGTTGTTGCGAACCTCGTAGATCGTTTTTATTGCTTGATTCGACCATTTGCTCGCATAGAAGAAGCCGAGATCTGACGGATTTGATTTTACTTAGTAGAACCAAGCAAATTCTTCAGGTGAAGGGATTTCTAAACCTAGTTTATGGTACAGTATATACAAACCTATCATATATCTATAGGTATTAGGGGTCAATTGAAAAGGGACGACCCCATAGTAATTAATGATTGATTTTATATACGGATGGAGTGGGAGATGCACGCCACACTTGAGGACTGCCTCAGAAAAGGAAGCGAGTCCATGTGGGAGAGTGTGTGGTCAGTTAAATTCCATTGGTAGACGAAGGGGTATGGCGATCTTATAGCTGCTCGCAATTTTTCTGAGTTTGTTCGACGTGCAGCTCGTCCGAATATTGGTACATGACCAGTTCCCTTCTACGTATCGGTAGCCAGATGAAAATGCAGGGGCATCCCTTATATGTCTGGGCCACTGATCCTGGGGGAGATCGCCTATTCGAGGACTACTCTGTCTGGCCCCTATTATTTCTATCTCGGGTTCCAGCTCGAGATAATCTTCGAGATTGATGGAGCTAACACTCGAGTTAGATTCTCCAGAAAAAGCATTTCCTTCCCTAAATTCCTCACTACTAGACATCTGAAAAGAAATACGCAGGGATTCAGGCATCGAGGATTTTCAGCACTTTGGGTATTCATCCTAAGACTGTACTAAGCAAAAAAGCTCATTCCTAAATGGTCTACGGATTCGTAAAAATGTTCGAGCAGTTCATCAGTAAATGGTCGAGCAGTTCATCAGTAAATGTTCGAGCAGCTCGTTGGGAATAAAATAGGGTATCAGACCCTAAAAATTCTTTTCATAGGTTCATTTCTGACTGTTATCTTGTAAGTCTGCCTTACGGACTGAAAAAGAGGGAGTGTAAAAAAAAATTCTCATTTCACTTCAGTGTGGGATGAGTATTTAGTCCTAAAGATTGAAATCACTTTCAAGAATAGAAGAAATAAGAGAAGAAATAAACTGACCTTTCTTCAGAAGCGGAAGATTTGAGACGATTTGAACTTCGTCGGAGAAGAAGCTGTAATTTGTGCGAGCTGAAAGATGAAACGGCGCTAGGGTTCTCTGGAGTTTCAATATTTTTTGAGATAGAAACAGTAAAATGAAACAGGCACAGGCTGGTTTCTGATATTTATAATCCAGGTACCGTTAAATCACAGCCGTAGATCAGGGAGTTTGAATTTTAAATCTGAAGGCCAAAGATTGTGCGAGATTTGATTCTTTCCGAAAAGTCAAAATTGTTTAAAATTTGAAAAGATTTGGTTTTAAAAGAGTGACGGTTGATATCATTAGATTTCCTCGAATTCTGCTCTTTCTCAGAAAAGGCTACACGTGTTCCGTTCCGATAGAAAAGAGATACGCGTGATCTTGAGGGATGGGATTTGAAATCTGGCGGCTCTTCGACTCTTCAGACCTCAAGTTTAGGTCATGACATCACATTTTTAAGGTCGCACGGTAATTGGAAGCTCCATTTTGTCCTAAAGAACTAATGGAGCTAGGGGGCAATTGTTGTGCGGTCTAAAATCCTAAGGTCATATAAGGGTTAAGTTCGACCTCCTCCATGATGGTTATATGCGACCTCTTCCATAGGTTATATGTGACCTTCTCCGTGTAGTCTCTTTTGCATAAGTATGTGCGACCTTCTCTATATAGGTGGTGGGCGACCTCTTCCGGAAGAAAAGAGAAACAAGTATATGCTATGTCAAACAGGAAACCTACAAGGAAAGGGAAACATAAGTCTCCTATTTATGATCAACCAGTTATCCGTTTTGAGTGATTATCCAATTATGTTGTTACTTAATTTATATTACCCAATTGTATAGTTACCCGTTTATACAATTAGGATTATAGGGACATAGGGTTACCTTTACCTATATAAAGAGGACTCAATGTTCCGAAGAGAGATCAAGTTTTGAGTATTCCAATTGCTTTTCAGTTTTTCCAATTTCCAGACGAGACATTGTAATCTTGAGTACTTGTAATTCTCCATAAAAATAGTGGAAAAACAGTAGACGTAGGCTCATCTTTTTCGGGGCTGAACCACTATAAAATCCTCTCTCTTTATTTGTTTTGATTATTAACTCAATTCGCACAAGCCACATCTTTAAATTTTTTCTAAATTTATTGTTGATAAAACCTCCATCAACAGGACCTAACAAAGCTCTGGGGGATGATGGATTCCAAGCTATTGTTTTCCAAAAACATTGGGAAATGGTCAGTAGATTGGTGTCCAAGGCTTGTCTAACAGTGTTTAATAGCGGCAAGTCTATCAAAGCAATCAACAATACTAATGTGGTCTTGATCACCTCTTATTTGTTGATGATTCTATTGTGTTTACTAAAGCTAAGCTTGATGATTATCATGCCATTCTCAAAATACTCTCTTGCTATGAGAAAGCCTCTGGGCAAAAAATTAACCTCAACAAATCAGTTATAACTTTTAGTCCTAATGCTAATTCATTAGCCAGGCTTCAGAATAAGCAGTTTTTAGGTATTAATCATTCTTCTCCTCATGGCATTCACCTCGGCCTTCCTTCTGTGATTGGAAGAAATAAAAAGAAGACTTTTTTTGTTATAAAAGATCGTGTCTGGAAGAGAGTTCAAAGGTGGAAACGAGACCTCTTCTCGGCAGGGAAGTGTAAATCAAGGCAATTCTCTAAGCCATCCCAAATTATGTTATGAGTATTTTTAAACTTCCATCTATCTTTTGTAATGATTTGAGATTAATCTTGCTGTGGTTTGGGTGGGGTTAGGATTCAGATATTTATGCTTATTTAACTAGGCTATAGTTGCGAAGCAAACTTGGCATATCTTTCAAGATCTAACTTCACTTGTAGGCCATATTTTGGACAGAAAATATTGTCGGGATAAAGACTTCCTATCAGTGATTGATAGAAAGGGTTCCTCTTATCTTTGGAAGAGCTTACTCTGGAGGCGTGACTTAATTCAAAAAGGGATTCGTTGGAGAATTGTTAATGGGATGAATGTTAGAGTCTTTTGTGATCCATAGTTACCCCAGCCAATGTCCTTTTGACCAATTACTCGGTACTCCTTGGAAAATTTTCACGTAGATGATTTATTTCTTCGGTATGGGAGGTGGGATAAGCAAAAGGTAAACAAGGTACTGTGGCCTATTAATACTGAGGTAATTAAAACCATCCCTCTTAGCATCTTAGATAGATAAGATAAATTAATTTGGTACTATGAGGAGAAACGGGAATAGACAGTACGTAATGGCTATAATCTTTTGTTACAAGAACTTGTTAATCAAATAGGGCCTAATACTCAACCTCTTTCTCCCTGGTGAAAACTTCTCTAGAAACTAAGCATCTCGCAAAAGTACGAATCTTCATTTGGAGAGCTTTTTATGAAGAACTACCTTCAGGCAATAATCTCATCTAACGACAAGTTCCAATCACTCTTTGGTGTGGTTTTTGTGGTCAACCCGAATCTGCTTCTCATGATCTTTTCATATGTGCTCATGCCAAGTCAGTATGGAAGAAATCAGGTTTTTGGGACCTTTTAAAAGGATTATCACTACAGTAACCCTCAGACCTTCTAATACACATCTCTGAAGCTACATCTAGGGATACTTTGGAGAGGTTATGTATTCTAATCTACTCCTTTTGGTTCGAACGAAATAGGGTCCTTCACGGTGAGTCTCCCAAGGACATTTCACTAGTGGTTGCCTTCGCTGAGTCTTACTCTACTGAGTTTAATTCTATTAAGATGAGCCCTCAACATCTTGATGTAACAAAAGAGAAAGCTTTCTCTCGTTGGATGCCTCTTCCTCAAAACACTATAAAGATGAATTCTAATGCAGCTGTTCCTCCAAGGGGGCGGTTTACGGGTCTAGGAGTTGTCTTTTGAGATCATACAGGTTCCGTGATAGCCACTTTGTTGAAAAAGCTGTGGGGGTATTTTAGTGTTGAGGTTGCTAAAATCCTAGCAGTCTATGAGGGTCTTTAGTTTGCGGCTTGCTCAGGCGTGCGTGTAGACTATGTCAAGAGTGACACTCTTCATATTATTCAAGGCCTACACTCAACCGTCCTTTTAGCCGCTAATGCTCTTATCTTCAATGATGTTAAGTCTCTTATTGTTTCCGTTAAATATAGGTCTTGCTGTTTTACATCTCGTTCAAGCAATAAAGTGGCCCATCTTTTAGCGGCTTGGCTTTAGATTCACCTCGTGACAGATGCTAGGTCGATTTTTTACTGTTATCTATATCCTCAATTGTATTGGATGATCTTCGTTTTTGATGGTAGAGGTGTTTGCTTTCAAAAAAAATTATTGATCAAAAGATCTTCAAGCTCAGCTATAATTGACATTAATTAATGACATCGAGATTACAATTGTTAACAAAAGAATATGCAAGAAAATATAAAAAATTTCGTTAATAAAAGATAGAAAGAAAAAAAAATTAAATAATGTATAATTATGGTTATTATTTTTTTTTTCCTAACTACTCAAGCTATAGTAGCCATCATATTATATCTAACGATTAAAAAAATACTTATAACTAGGTAAAAGAAAATACTTAGTAAATTATGGCTTATATATATATATATATATAGTTAGTAAACATTTATCATACATGATATTAGTTCAATCAAGAAGAATACATCTTCTTAAATTTGGATACCAGAAGTTTAGTTTTTGAGAGATTTTTGGTGTTCTACTGATGCCAAGAATGCTAATAAAGCGTACTATTAACTTTATCGAACTATCCATAATAGTCATATCTATTTTATTAAGCTATTTAGTAGTTCCTATTAGATCTCACCTTGTTTTAGCGAATCAAAATATTAACATATTTTTATAGAATGCCATTTCAATTATTGCTCACATTGGCTTTCTTACGTCAGGATACATATCAAATAATAAATAATATTTTTCAGGTGATCTATGAGCTGTTGTTCAATCAATTAGTCATGAAATATCATTAACTTTATGTATGTTATCAATGTCTCTACAAGTGATTCGTTAACACATAAATTGTTCTCTTTTTTTTTTCCCTTTTTTTTTCCTATCTAGGAAAAGACTGGATTGAATGGAGTAATATCTTCATTTTTTTCCATTATTCGAATAGGTGAACTAAATCATTTAGTTATATGAGTAAAAGAAAACTGCTCATATCAAAATTCACAGTAAAAAAATGGAGTCTCATTTTCTATATGAAAGAGTTAGGGAGTTCAACAGAAATAAACAGAAAGAAGAAAGCGTTTACCCAAGATTAGAAGATTAGTTGTCTTATTGAAAGCAAACTCAAAAGATCAACCATATTGTGTTTTCATTATCATTTGTGTATATTATCACACATGTATTCACTTATCATATGACTGAATAAAAGTGAGTGGATGATTAGAAATTCCAAGATGCACAAAGGGTTAATAATGGAGATTATGTAAAAGAATATTTCTGCATAATATACAAAGAATATTAATTAGGGCTTTAAATTGGTCAAAATGATGGATAAGTATTCCTCATGATTCCGATCCGAAGTATGCTCCTATTTGTCAATTGACTAAAACACTGTTAGAAACGAAGGAATCTTTTATTTTGATTTTAAGCCTCCTTTTCTTGTCTCAAAAAAATTGATTTTAAGCCTCCTTTTCTTGTCTCAAAAAAAAGAAAGAAAAATATAAACGGAAAAAAGGTAAAGGGATTACAGTAGAAAAAAGATCCCTTTTAGCCCTTCTTTCTATTATATTCTACTTTTTGTTTTATTCTTTCTTTTCTATAGCTACATTCATATAGATAGAATTTGTATCATAATTTATGAATTAATGTAGAATTTTTTTCGGTTAGTGAAAAGAATGACTTATTGATATTGTTTTAAGGAGTATTTGATTAAAGAATAAAATTATTACTCAATATTTTAATAGGCTTACTGTCATAGCTGACCAATATTTTCTGTAAAACTAATTACTTCAACATAGTTAAAGATGAATGGGATGGGGAAAGGATAGTGTGTGGATTCTTTAAAAGGAAATTTGAGATTATTTTCAAGAAAAGCACAATTAATTCTTTGTTTTTGCGGATTTTTTTTTCCCTCTTAATACCTTATAATTCAAATAGGGCTTCCTATAGAAATGTAGGCCATAGTGTTAAAGTTTGAAAAATCTCAGACAGGCTGATTTTTGTAGAAAAATCCAGGATTGATTTAGAAAAATATGAGTTTTGAAAAAGTTTAACAAAATATTACTTTTAAAACATATTTAGAAAATATCATATTTTTTTCAAAATTTATATTTTTTCAATGATACTCGAGGTAACCAATTAGATTACTTTGGGTACTAATCTAATTACTTGAGGTAATAAATTGTTACCTCAGGTAATTTGATAGGTTACCGCAAATATCTCACCAATTAATAAAAAGTGGTACATTTCTAAATACTTTTAAAAGTGAAAATTTTCTAATTAAATCTGAGATTTTCAAGTAATTTAAAAATCTGGATTTTTTCAATATTTTTTTTTAACTTTTAACATATAAAAAATCTAATTTCCTCTTTCGAAAAATTAAAACACACATCTTTGACTTTGATTTTTATTTTCTTTTTTATTTCATATGATCAACGCAATTGATCAACTAGTGAATGCAAACGAAATTTGTCCACTATAAACATTATTCACAAAAAGGGAGAAATTTGATTTTATGTGGTAAAAATTCAAGAACATAGAAAAATGACAGATGTTCTAATTTTCTCTTTTTAAAAGATTCTTTATTTATTTAGAAAAATACTAGTTTTGAAAATTAATTTAGACAAAATACTATTTCTTTCACCACTTGAGGGTGCATGAGCTAACCAATCACTTTACATCTTTAAAATTCGAAATTTTCAAAATAGTGACCAATCCAATGACTCGAGTTAACTTATCCGGGACTTCCCAAACTAAAATTAGGTCACAAGAGGATATTCAATGTTTTTGATTTTGGGCTGGTATTTTCGTAAGTACTCCGTAAAAAGTAAATTGTAATTTTTGGGAGACTAGATTGATAGAGATTTGAAATTTAGGGACTTATGTGTAATTTTTAAAAAATTACACAGCCCCATTAAAAATGGGCCATGTGGCATGTTCACTCATTTCTCTCTCTCTCTCTTTTCTCTCTTCCACCCCGATCTCTTTCTCTCTCTCGGGTCTCTCTGTCGTCGACGTCGGACCGTCGCAGGAGACGCCACCGCCTACATTCGCCCACGCAACTGACCGGCAGAGCTTCCCCGTGCGACGCCGAAGCAGCGCTGTCTGTCCCCGGTCACCACTGTCGCCTACAACGCCGGAAAATCTCCAAGAGGCCAAATCAGAATTTAGGCTACCGGTGACGATTTCGGCCACCATTCGACCCCCAACCAGTCCCGTTGGATTCGTCTCGTCGCAAGGATCATCAAGGTATATATATCTCAACTCCATTTTATCCGGATTAAAAGTTGCTATTTTTGGATATTTCGAGTTTATGGTTGTTGTTTGTGATCTGGCCGTTGGATTGTATTTTTGACCTCATTTTTTTAATGTACTCAGAAAATAGAGAAATTTGATATATAAATATATATATATATATATATATATTGTATTGTTTGGTGATCAGTACGAAAATCGAGATCAGACAATCGAGATTTGTCTCGATTTGTATGCCACCAGCCCGGTATGGGTTCGAACCCGAATTGGACAAATTATATGTCTAACCTAGTTATTTTGGATGCTAGGAATTCAGTGAAGAGATCTATTTGTGAAATTGAAGTTCCGGTGAGAAGTTGGTTTTTCGTAAGGGGACGATCGAGGGCTTAGAATTGGTTCCCGACCCTCCGGGCGATCGTCAACGATACCTTGAGGATTCAGTAGTGCGGTATTGCTATTCGAGCGAGGTAGGGATTCAATTACCTGTGTTTTATATCGTTTTCAAATCAAACTTACTTTCAGCAACATATGAGAATAAATGTCATTTCTAGACTTTTTAAATATCTGTGAAGGGAATTGATTGTATGAGATATATACTGTATTGTTCTGAAAATTTTTTGACTGCAAGTTATTTTGGGTTTATTAAAAAATAAGGTCGTTATGCTACCCGTCTTTTTATAAAAACCTTAGTATACTGATTCTACTGAAAAACCAGAGCACGATTATTTTCACACTTCAGTTCTGTATTGCATGTGTCATAAGATCATACATGAGCACTGTATTAGCATCATGGGTTTACAGTGTGGCGCTGCATATCCCATCATCGGTAAGAGTCCGTAAACCCGCACGGAGTTCTGTTACTTCTGATTACCTCCCTATTTGGCAGGCACAGGCAATTCGGTTGCCCCTCCAGGTTTGGTATGCAATACATGGGTGTCCCCTCCGAGTATGGGTTTAGGTATCAAGCAGGCTCTTAGGTATACTTAGTGCCATCATCATAGGTTTCCACAGATGTGAGGATGAGAGCTCATGGGTATGGGTTGATTTGTGTTATGTGCATATGAATTGAATAGTTTTGATTATACTGCTTTATATATATATATATATAGATTTCTAGTTTGGATTATATATATATATATATGTATGTTTTGGACTAAACTAACTTTGTAGGAATTCTCTATCACTAATATGTTTTCGACTGGGTAATTGTTTTTCCTATTGGACATTTTATGCTCACCCCCCTACTTTCTTCTTCCGGTGGTGTATAGTGCGATCTTGGTGATCAAGAGGAGTAAGAGGTCATCTGGATTATAGTTCGTCTCTTGGTAATGCTAGGAGTTTGTTGTCGTAGTCTTTGGACTATTTGGGTTTTGTATTAGTATTGAACCAAGATTATTACTTTCTATTTACACTGCGAACTTATGTATGCCATTCTGGTATTTAACTTTTGTTGTGGATGATGGTGATGCTTGGACTTATATTTGACTTCGTGATTTTTAATTATTATTTAGTCTATGTTTAATGGTGTATACGAACTGTGGGAGTGGTTCACAGGATGAAATTCTGATTATTTTATTTAAATGGACTGTTTATAAAACTAAAATTTTTTCCACACTTTTCAAATAAATCAAGAAATTTCTCATCTTAATGAAATTCTCCTTCTACCACTAGCCCGGATTTTGGGTCGTGACAGAAATTATGGTATCAGAGCTTTGAGTTTAACAGTTCGGACGTATCGTAATTTAGTCCTTCTAAAAGTAAAAGTCTTAGAAGAACTTTCAAAAAAGCTAAAAAGCACATGTTTTCTTAAAAAAATTTTCTAAATAAAAAAAACTTTATGAGAATCTTTCCAAATACTCTTAAAAGTAACTTTGAGTTCTAAAACTTTTTTAAAAATCCTGCCAAATAGGCCTTTTATTAGGAGTGTTTTAAAAATTGACTTTTCTAGGTCTAAATTTTGGTTTCCCAAAGACATTTTGGCCAGGGAGATAAATGAAAATTTTAAATTACCATTGTGAGAAAAATGCACCTAAAACACTTCTCTCTATTTTTTTCAAATTTGTCCCTCCTTTTTTTTAACTTTTTCCCTACTCTATAGTCCAAGGCAATTTTTTCTATCGAACAATTGAGAAATCATAAAATTGTTACTGTGGTTAAACCATAAGATTAATTTTCATTGGTATTTTTCCGTATTTTTTGAGGAGAAACGGAGGTTTTGTGGTCGCAATTAATTAGGTAGTTTTTTAATAGATGAAACAATCCATATATTTGGTTAAAGTGTGTGCGTGTTTTTTTTAATCCCAGATATGAAAAACAATGTCCAAAATAGTTACTGTGATTAGTGACAGTAGTGACCGTTTCGGTGCTTTCTGAAAGATAAACTCTAAAATTTTCTGGGTGAAAATGGAGCAAAATTGAAAAGGGAAAAAAATAGTAAAAAGTGAAAATGAGATTTTTAGAAACTTAAACGCCAAAAAATCGTGGATTCTAGGCAATTTTTCGTTGGATTTTGGGTTTCTTTTTTCCTCCCATATACTCTCTCTCCTCTCTCTCCTCTCTCTCCTCTCAATATTTAAAAATAGTAAAAAGTGAAAATTAGATTTTTAGAAACTTAAACGCCAAAAAATCGTGGATTCTAGGCAATTTTTCGTTGGATTTTGGGTTTCTTTTTTCCTCCCATATACTCTCTCTCCTCTCCCTCCTCTCAATATTTTTTGTTAGAAGGGTTGTAGTCAACTCATGAGCTGGAGCAATAAAGATTGATATTAGAAAATCATTTTGACAAAGATTAATTATATTCAAAAAAGACTATTATACAGGTTAATTTCCCCGCATCTAATAGGTAAAGGAAATTTGGCCTATTACTTTCAAAACACAAAAGAATTAAAAAAAAAAAAAAAGAAAAAGAAAGCGGCCATCTTTATTCTTTTGACAAATAATGGATGGGTTTAAAAAAATGTACTTTCAAAACTATGAAAGAACCCAAAAGTTGAAAAATACCGGCATGCTGGCCCCTAGGTTTAAAAAGTGCCATATTAAACAATAGAAATAAAAGTATGATATGTTTGAAAACCCGGGAATGAAACAACAACCACCTGTGGTAATTTTTTATTTTTTATTTTTTGAGGGGTCCTGTGGTAATCTTATTGGTATCCACATTTGTAACCACCTTGGTTTCCAGGCATATGACCATTGATAGCCTCATTGGTTACCAAGTACATCAGTCTTATTGTTTACTAAACTGTAGTAAGAATGTTTAACGCAATCAAAAGTGTCTAAATTGTTGTAGTTTTGAAAAGAATTTTAAATGTGATTATTTTGTAAACCCTATCTAATGATGGTACAACTTTAAATAGTGGCATTCTTCAAAACAAATCCAGTATTTTCCAAATTTGTCTGTTATTTGTCATAAAGAATCCCTCCGGTTTGTATTTTTTGATTTGGTTTTAACCGTACAAAACTTAATTTTCTCCTTAGAAATAACAAATAGACATTGAAAAATACCACATTTTAGGTTGTACCACAACTTTTATTAAGAAATATGTTTTTAGAAATGCCAAATTCTAGTTTCGGCATCTTAGAAATGATACTTTTTCTTAATTGGTGCTTAGTATTTTTAATTTTTTTGGGACTTTAAATGCACTGACGAGTCACCTATTGAGTTACCTAGTGACCATAGAGGTTACCATATGTTACTCATGGAAATCTACTCACATATCAAGTTTTCACAAATATCGCATTTAGAATATCATTTGTTAAATTAACATAATTCACCTCGAGAAATTTAGTAGATGATCAATATTTTAAATTTGATTAAGTAGATATCCAAGTATATATATTTGCATATTTGTATATATACTTATCTATCAATTTCAGTTAATATATTGAGTACATAAATTTTATGCGTGATATATAATATTTTATACTTGGTATATAAATATATATATATATGGTTGCCAATCCAATAGGTATTTGTTTTCTTTACCTATGGGTAGGTATTTTTTCTTTAGTCGTTGGATCACCATCTAATGGTGATCCAATGGCTATAATGAAGTGTATGAAAAGACGTGCATCATTAATGCTCTTTCTCTCTTACTTTTTACAATAAAAAAATGTGCGTGCTAAATTTTCATTGGCCAAATTGATACCTATGTATAGGTTAAAAAATAATACCTACTGGATTGGTGCCCTATATATATATATATATCAGACATTTTACTGTAACTATTATTCCAAGATTAGCTAATCCAAAAATAGAGTGAATTAGGTTTTAAAAACTTTTGCAAATTTTTTAAATTGAATAACTAGAATGTGTAAATAATAAATAGAACAAGTAAAACTAACAAATAAATGAGTACAAACTCAAAGGAAATAAATTAAAGAGGTAGAGATAGAGAGATTGCCAATGCTATTTTTATGAGGTTCGATAAACATGATGATTTGTCTATATCCTCGGTCCTCAATAACTTGCTTCGAGTTTTCTACTATCAAATCAAGATTATAGGCTTGACAGACTTTTTTTACAATTTGAGTGAATTCGCTTTAGGTATACCTTAGTCTTTATAATAGTCTTAACTCCGCCTCTATTATGCTTAATCACAGATAGTTTAGACTCCGGTACCAATCTCACCTATATTAGGTTATTTATGATTTCGGAGCCATCCACACTCTCAAAATGATGATTTTATGATAAGTGAATACTCACTCAAAGGATCACCTCTCAAAAAAATAATATAAGATAAACTTAGATGATTTGAGAATAATGCACAAGCGATACTCTAAGAATGGCTCAAATAGATTTGAAAATTAAAATTGAGCAATAGAGAGCTTTTGTACTTAAGAAACTGAATAAGTATTAATGCAAGTTCATATTCTATGTATCTAAGTAATCAAACTTAGTTATATTTAAAGCTATCTTCAAAAGCTAGTTGTTTTCGAATGTTAGAAACTTACTACCAAAATTTTGGTCGACTAAAAATTCTAATCGTTGGAGTTTGACAAGCCAATTCAGCTCCAATGATCATTTTTTACTGTTGTTTTGATCGATTATCCCACGTCAGAAACCTATTTTTGGTTTCTTTGATTCAAACTTTCTTTTTCTAATTATTTTTAACATTGAAAATTAAATTTTTGAGAATATTTAGACCAAATTAAAAATAATATTTATTTTTAAATAATTAAGCAAAATAGTCAATTTAAAGTCTAGTAATTTCTTTTAAAATTTGTTTGAAATTTCATTTGAAATATTTTTGAGCCAACTAATTAAGGAGAATCTTTTGTGCAATGCAATAAATTAAGTAAAAGACTAGAGAATGAATTGTAACCTATTTAGACTTAGATCTTGAATCTTGATTCTTGAAGTCCTTCTTCAAACTGTAAGATATATCCAAATAATGCGCTATTCTTTAGGACTTGATTTCTTGAGTTTATAAATTTCTTTTTTAACTTCATAACTATTCTCATTCAAAGGATCGCATAGGTAATCTTATATTATTTTATCAAAGTCTAAATTTCTATTCTCTTTTCCAAACTCATATAACTTTCATTCAATAGTTTATTTAGTGATCAATTAAATAGAAGCAATAAGTTTAAGGTAAAATAAATAATTCAATAATGGATTTGATTAATGAAGAGGAGAAAAATAAACAAACACAAAATACTAGATTGTTTCACATAAGAAAACTAGACAAAATAATATTTCGTTCATAGTATAAATTGAGAACTATAGCATTTTAATACCATAGAATCAAGAAATACAAAAACCAAAGAGAAAAAAATTTTAGGATTCCCCCTCTTTAAAGAACTTGAAGGTGTTTATAGAGTTTGTCAATCTTTTACTCCAAACTTAGTTCTTGTTCTTTTGAATCCTTCCTCAAAAATTTGTTTTCAACAATATCACTCTCTAAATACAAAAAATACAAAGAAAAACTCACAAAAAAAAATGAAGAGAAAAAGCTAAGAATATGATGTTGATGTTGATGAGAAAATCAAGAAATGGAGTAGGTTAGAGCATGTCTTCATCTTCTTCCTCTCCTTCCACGGCTACCACTCACTATTTTTCTTTATCCCAACATAGCTCTTTGCCTATTAAAATAGGGTTTTAAAAAGGTGGTTCTTGCAAACTTAAGGTAGGCCGAATCGGATCCTTAGAACATCAAAAAGTTAATCTTGGTCGTTTATTATTGACCTAGGATGTAGGGGGTGGTACTGCAACACCAAACATTCCCGAGACTTTGCGCTATAGTGCTACTTTTCTGCTAGTTTAGTATCACGGCTTCCCGAATGTGTAATTTCTTCATTTTAACTCTAATTTGCCTCATTTTCATTGCGCTACGACTATATAAGATTCAACTTCGATCTTAATGGTTTGAAAAACTTTTTTATAAGGCACAAATTTACTTTAATTTACATCAAATATCCATATTTTATTCTTCTATCAACATAAACCAACACAATATCAAAACTGCAAGAAAAAATTGAAACACTTAATATAAATAAGAACATAGCAAAACTTAAGGTATAATAGCACTAGATAACTCAATTTTTATGGAGTTAATAGTGGACCAAGAAATTTTTATAGTATCTGATTCTATTTGGGTTTATTGTCGTTTATTATATTCTAAGAAAAAGATATATTAATTAATAAGGACTAGTTAACAGTACATATCACCATTATAATAAGTTGGATTCAGATTAAGCTCAACATATTTTACTCTTTTATTTTATATTTTGTAGTTCTCCTTAGAAAGTGAAAATTTCTATCATATGGATAGTGTATAAGGAAAAACATTATTACAAGGTTACTATTTAAGTACACTACAAGAAACATGATTTTTGCCGACAAACTACAAATAGTCTGTCGGTGAAAGCTTACATTCGCCGACGGGTTTGAGTGAAATCCGTTGGTAAAAGATTACTGAAAAAATTAATTATTGGATATCTTTCACCGATGGGTCTCCGTCGGTGTAGTGTCAATACGTTGACAAATTAACAGTTTCCGTCGGCAAATGTCAATTTTTTAATTGAAAAAAAAAGAAGCAAAACGACGTCGTTTGAAATAGGATTATGATAAAACCCTACGACCCTCTTTCATTCTTTTGCCGCTCAAGCTCTCTGTTTCTCTCCTCTGAAGCTCGTTCTCTCTTTCTCTCTCCAATCTCAAGCTCTCTCTCTGTTACCCTCCTCAAGACCCCTCAATCTCTTGAGCTCTCTCTTTCCTCTCTAGCTCTAGCTTCCGTCTTCAGCCAAAATAATAATTTGGTACTGAAAATCACTGAATTCCAACGCCGTCATCAGATCCACTCAAACCCTAAATCGTCAGGTACAAAACTTTTTGTATGACCCAAATCTCTCTTATTCTTCTTCAATCTTCAAAATTTGGATTATGCTTGCTATTAGGGTTTGTCTGTTGAGCCCGATTGAGTTTCTCATTTTTGAAGGCTTCAAATTATTTTTCTGTATTGATTGGCTCATTTTTTTAAATTTAAATTTAATTTTAATTTTTTGTTGAGTGAGTGGAAGAAAGTGTGTAATATGTTTGGATTTTAAGTTTTTGTATGATTCAGAGTGTGAAATGGTGATTTTGGAGTCCGTAGCCCGTAGGACTATGATTTTATTTATTTATTTTTTTGCTATGTTGGTGATGTGGTTGAAATTAACAAAATCCTTCTTTCCCACTGATTTCCTCTGCCATTGTTCGCCTGTGAAATAGAGAGAAATCTCAAAGGTTTTTGGACAAAATAACTATTGTAATAGGTCTAGACAATTCATGAACATGTTTTAATCTTAGATTCATTTTAGTGGAAATCTATGGCCAACCAAAGGTATAGAAATTTGCATACTTATTATTTTGTTAATATTAAAAACTAAGAATTTGGCTGATTAATCATGTAAATTTATTCTCCACTATTAAGACAAGTTTAATCAGAAATATCTCACGTTCTTAAAACTATATATATAGTCAAATTCTATTACTCATCAAAAACCATAAAGAAAGGTATATATGAAAACTGAAANATATATATATATATATATTTGTTCAATGAATTTTAATAATTAAACCCACCGGTAAATGTTCCTATCATAGAAGCCCTTGTACTAGATTTTTTACTAAGGCATAATATTTGATAGTAAGTGGTTCTTGTAGTAATATTTGGTAAATTCTGTTATTCTTTTTTTCTTTGACCTCCTTTCATGTTCATCGTGTGATTCTGTCAATAATAGTATAATGCTATTAAATGCTAAAAAGTACTAATCTTGGTTGGTCCAAATCTAATAGAAAAGCCGAACATACATGTATAACTCACTGGAGAGATTTTTGGTTTAAAATATTCTAAAGTTTATAAGAATTTGTATCTAAATAATTTAAAACATATTTAAACATTTTCTATCTTGACCTGTCTTGTTTTGGCTTTACATTTGACTAATTATTAGCAACATTGCAGCTACCTGTTTAAGATATTGCTAATCAAGTTACAATGGTATTATCTTAGTTATTTTAAAATTTAGGACGTAGTGGACTTCCAAAAATAAAAAATAAAAAATTAGGATGCATTGTGATCTAGGTTAGTTTAAACTTAACAATATCCCAAATTTAGTACTAACTTATTTTACATATTAGAAACTTAATTAAAACAAAAGTATTTTCATGTTTCATTGTTTGATTACAACTTTACTACTTAATTTCCTTTGCCAATGATAAATATCATAGTGATAATTAAAATTACAAGGCAACTACTTACAAAGTTTTTAGTACTTGAAACTTAAGTGAAAAAAGAAACATATAAATAAAACTTAAATACGTGAACTTTGGATCTCAAACTCAATAATATCACAAATGATCGACGAATGGCCTCTTCTATCACTATTGTTGTATTATTTAAAACTATAAAACTATAAAAAAAAATTAAAGAAAAAACTAAGTATACAAAACCAAAGCACAATCAATCACAAATATATCAAACATTAAAAAAATTATATGTGGTTGGAGATTCTCACAAAGTTGAAGTCAAACAACTTTGCAGTTTTTTCTTCCTTTTTTGTCCTCAAAAGAGTGAAGAGTTGTTGTAGTTTTGTCCTTGAATTAGTACTTTTAGAATCTCCATGAAGGAAAAGGCCAAAAAAAAAACATATATTAAACTCATGAACTCCGACAAAGGATCAAACTTCATAAATAAATAACTAATTTCAAAATAATATCAAATATAAAAATTAAATTTCTATTCTCTAATTTGGGTACATTTTTTTTTTCAAATATAGTTTTCAATTTTAATACATATATGTATATAACCCAATTAGATCTAGGCTCTTTGTGTAGTCTTGAACTGATTTCGTACTTTGGCAAACTATTATAAATGTATAATTTAGTTAAATATATAAAAACTAATTAGAGAATAGAAAACAAAATAAGAAAAGAAAAACTCCACCTAGTTTTTTGAAAGATAACCTTCAAATGCAAGAGCCATAAGTGAAAGAAAGTGTGAGAGTATTGACTGTTGAGTGCTGAGTAAAAGAGCGTCTAAGAAAGAATGAAAAAAATGAGGATAAGAGAGTCCAAAAGAGTGAGAGAGAAAGAGATTGTGAGAAGTCGAGCGTTAGAGAGATGAAAATGACAAGTGAAAGAGAGGCTGTGAGAGATGATTTAGGGATTTTAGAGTTATTTTGTGAGAGACTGAGGGGGGTGGCAGCTAAGACTTAAGAAATGAGAAAGCTAAACAGTTTTATATTATAATAAGGCTTCAAGATTTTTAATTGTTTATAAATATATATATATATATATAATTTAAAATTTAACATGTAAAATGTACAACTCTTTCGGCTGGGTCGGCTTGTAAGGCCCACAACCCATAGGCCGACTAAAAGAAAGGTGGGCCTAGCATTTTCAACCCACTCCAACCTAATAGAAGCCCATAACTTATCAAATTCGGCTTGAGTTAGGTTGGGTTGGATGGATTCGTCGGCCTAGTAACATTTTTGTACACCCTTAGAATGAAGGCCATAGTTGGTGGTATTTTTGCCTTTTTATTCTACTTTAGGGTACTTTATAGAAGATCATTAAGTGATACATTTCTCAACTTTGAACTACCATTATGCATATTCCATATAACTTTTTGGGAGAAAAGTAAAAATAAACGAAAGTTACATTACTTTAAAGACATGAAAAATGAATGAGAACATTTTTCACTTGCCGTGTTTTGGTACGAGAGTAAGAAGAGAAAGCTAACTTTTCTCGCTCTTTTGATTGGAGAAATAATTGATAAGGTTTTAGTTTTATAGTAAATATTGCTTGATTGTAGAATTCTCTCTAATTTAGAGGGACTGAGAATTTAAGCTCTACTAATTATTCCTTTACTTTATAAACTTATTCTTAACTCTACTAATTATCATTATTGGCATTCCATTTTTGTCCTTTCATGCATGGCACCAAATGAAGTTCATGATTTTGCCCCCAGAAATAGGTGATTACAACTAATCATGAAAGGCAAATAGTTTGACAATTCTATATTATGTTAGTAACTCTTATCCACTATTTAGGCAGTCAATCTATTTATTTTCGTGTACTATTATATGAATAGCTTTATTTTCCATGTCTCTATCAAAGTCATTAAACTCACACTTATGCTAATTTTGGATACATATTATAATAGGTCTTATGTTATGACTTATATGACAATAATTTACTTCCAAATTTTGAAGGTATATGATTTTTAATTTATTTATTAATTTTAACTACGTTTAGTGAAACTTAAAATAGAAAATTATTCTACTTTTCTTTTTTCTTATTTTTTTTTTGTTTTTATAATTGAGCTTTGTTTGTAAAATTTTCAAGATTGAGTTCTCTTATGATTAATTGAATTATATAGTTTTTCTTTCAATAATGAATTATGTAGTATCAAGTACGGGGTTAGTTTGAAACAACTCTAAAATATTTTAGTTTATATATTTTAGATATATATTTTAGTTTTATATCTAATTTGTATTATAATATAGGTGATTTTGTTGTAGAAATGTGCACACACTTGGTATTAAGTGCCGAGTGTGCACACTTAGTGTGCACACCTCTTGGTATTCAGTGCCGTATGTGCAGCTTGTTAAACATAATTTTTGGAACATGTATTCACCATTTTAGTGCACCGAAATGTATAATAAAATATTGAACATCAAAAAAAGAGAGGGGAACTTGTACCGTCTTTTGGAGGATCCTTAGTGGTTAGGATCTCCTAAAACCAGTACAAGTTCCCCCGTTTTTTTCGGCACTTAAATCTTATCCCTTAAAAATTTTAGATTTCATAATATTCATAATAATTTTTAATATTAGATTAAAATCATAGTAAATAAAAATTGTGTATTAAATAAAAAATAATCATATGACACCTAAAATGATAAAACACCCCTATAAGACATAAAACATGCTTATCAACTATCTTTAAAATATACATGATTTATTTTATGCACGAAAGAAATTATCTTAGACCTGTTCAGGAATTATCGACTTCTGAATTATCCCGTTTGGACAATTTGGGATTACACGTTATATGTTGTCGTTTGCTTATAACCATTATTCTCTGGTCGAGTTCTGGTGGTATCTCTTTGTGTTCTCCAAGTGTGTACATATATATAGCACACTTAGGAGAACTGTGGAGAGTTGCTGCCGGAATTTCGGCGTGAACAGAACAATGTTTGAGTAAATGATGGATCATATAACAAAGTAATATTGAATGGAATAGGGCCTTACCTTTTAGTAGTGGAGTGATAAGGTGGATTTAGGACACATGCACATGGAAGTACTTGCCTATTAGCTATATATATACCTATATGTCATTGTATGCGCTCTTTACCGATAATTGTTCTTTGCTATATGTGGACAATATAAGGTGGACATCGACAAGAGTTGGATGAGCATAAGGAATCGATTGTCAGCTCAGTTTAGAGGTGGTGCTAAGGGTTTTGCTGAGAGATCAAAAGCATTTGTCAACGACCAAGGTAAAGTGAGATGTCTGTGTAATAGATGTTTGAATGGGAAATTCCAAGACCCAGATACAGTGGAACAACATATAGTTGAGAAGAGCATCGAACAGTCCTATACTATAAGGTCATATCACGGAGAATCATTTCCAGTAGTAACTACGGAATGCGAAGACGAAGGGAATGAGATGCATGATCTCATAACTGATATTGCTGGAGTAAGTAGACCAAGTCATGAAGTTGATCTAAACTTAGATGACATCACGACAGATGGCAATCAAGACTCAGACAAGTTTAGTAAGTTATTTGAGGAGATGGAGAAAGAGTTGTATCTTGGGTGCACAAAGTTCTCATCACTTAACTTTTTAGTTAAGTTGATGCATTTGAAAGTCCTCAACAAGTGGAGCAATAAATCATTTAATATGTTACTCAAATTATTGCTTGAAATATTTCTAGATGGGACTAATTTACCTAGATTGCACTATGAGGCTAAGGAAAAGTTACGTGATATCGGTCTTAGATACGAATCAATTCATGTATGCAAGGACGATTGTGCTATATTTTGGAAGGAGAACGCAGAGTTAAACAGTTGTCCGGTATGTGGTGAAAACCATTGGGAAGTAGAGAAAAAAAATACCAAAAAAAGTGATGAGATATTTTCCTATTACACTCTGATTGAAGCGGTTGTATAGTTCTCGACATATAGCAAAGGACATAAGATGGCATGATTCAGGAAGGCCAAAAGAAGATGGTGTTTTGAGACACCCTATAAATGGTCTTGCTTGGAAGGAGTTTGATTGAAAATTTTCTTTATTTGTAGTTGATCCATGAAATGTCCGATTAGGGTTGGCAACAGATGGATTTAACCTATTTGGGAATATGAGCACTATTTATAGCATGTGGCCAGTTATACTTATTCCGTATATCCTGCCACCGTGGAAGTGCATGAAAGTGGACTCAATGATATTGTCTCTCGTCATCCCTAGTCCTACTGCCCCTAGAAAGGATATGGACATCTTCTTGAGGCCTTTGGTTAATGAGTTGAAGGAATTGTGGTTGAATGGTATTGAAACAAGGAATGTAGTAAGTGGTAACATGTTCTGTATATGGGCTGCAGTGATGTGATCCATCAATGATTATCCAGTATATGCCTTAATGTCAGGTTGGAGTACAAAAGGGTATAAAGCCTGCCCAACTTGTAATGAAGAAACTCCATTTGTAGGGATTCGAAGTAAGGTAGCATATATTAGGCACAGACGCTTTCTTCCGATGAATGATAAAATGAGGAGGAGTAGACAATATGATGGTCAATATGACTTAAGGCTGTCACCTAACAAGTACTCCGGAGATGATATTTTGAGCTAGTTAGAGCACTTTCAGATCAGGTTTCACGAGAAACACAAAGATTATGGAGGAGTGAAGAGGAAACGTACTATAGTCGAGCTAAATTGATCGAAAAAAAACATTTTTTTCGAGCTTCACTATTGGTGGCACTTGTTACTAAGACATAATTTAGATGTCATGCACATCGAGAAAAATGTGTGTGACAGTTTCTTGGGAACTCTCTTGAGCATCGAGGGGAAATCAAAAGACACATATAAGGCTAGACTTGATCTTGCAGATATGAATATTTGCAAGGAGTTACATTTATACAAAGTGGAAAACAAGTGGAAGATGCCACATACTTTTTACACTTTAAGTCGTGAGAAGCGAAAGAAGTTCTGTTAATTTATCAAGTCAGTCCAATTTCTTGATAGGTTTGTTTCTAACTTAGCAAAAAATGTGAGTGAAACAGAAGACAAGATATCTGGTTTAAAATCACATGACTGTCATGTCTTATTCCAACATCTTCTACCTGCTGGGATTAGACCGTATTTGAAAAAGGAAATCCGAGAGACTATCACTGAGTTGTGTTTTTTTTTTCCAAAAGCTTTGTACACGTATATTGAATGTGACCGATCTAGAAAAGCTACAAAAGGATATTGTAACCATATTAGCTAAGTTGGAAAGAATATTTTCACCCGCCTTCTTTGATATAATGATTCACTTGATTCTTCATTTACCAGAAGGGCCCATATAGGGTGGACCCATTTTCGATGGATGTACTCAATTGAGCGGGCTGTGGGAGTTTATAAACAGTATGTTCGAAATCGGGCACGTCTAAAAGGGTCTATTGCTGAAGTATATGTCGTTACAGAGGCACTTACATTTTGCTCTAGTATTTACAAGGTGTCAAAACTTGATTCAATCAACCCGAACGTAATGAAATTGCTGTTGATGCTCGACCAAACCACATATTGTCAGTCTTTAAGTCTGTTGGTCACCCACTTGGCAAAAAGACATTATTATTCTTAATCCTTCTGAACGGCTTAAATCCAAGTGGTACGTAATGAACAACTGTCCGGAAGTATAAAAATATTTTGAGTACGTATTTTATACCCTTATATGCTTTTTATTCAATATTATTAGAACTTCCCCAATGTATGACACTATATACATATAGTGAGCATATGAGAGAGTTAGAGACTAAAGGTGGTGCAAACCTAGAACGACAACAAGAAGTTGAGTTTCCTGCATGGTTTAAATTCCAAGTAAGCTTCTCTTGTATAATTTCCTAAATTTCGTTAATCTTTGCACCAAATTATGTTTTCTCTTATGATTTTTTTATATTAGATAAATCAATTACGAACATTAAGTTCAGATGAGTTCAACAATAAATTGTATACATTGGCTAGTAGATCTTCCTCCTACCTTGGTTATGTGATGAATGGGGTAAAGTTTCTAGTTGATAAGCATGACAGTAAACGTAACACCAAAATTGTGGTGTCCATGTTCCTGGATCTGATAGGAACTACTTCTATAGTATACTGGAACAAGTTCTAGAGTTGTCATATATTAAAGAGTGCAACGTGGTATTATTTAGATGCAGGTGGTTCGACACTGATCCAAGAAAAAAACGGATTCAGCTAGATGAATAATTCACAAGTATATGCACAGGTGCTTACTGGTAAAAAGATGACCAATTTATACTTGCATCATAAGCAGAGCTGATTTATTACACCAATGATGATAAGAATGGGCCATTATGGAAACTTGTTAAAAGTATACGCCTCGAAATATATAGGACTTTCCAGATGCGGTAGATGTTTCTGATATTGCATCAACAAGCATCGATGTTCCTATTTTGCAAGAAGCAAATTCTTTGTCACTCTAATTGTCGGTTGAGCTTCCGGAAGTGAAAAATGTTCGATTTCATTGGAAAGACTTCGAACCAGATGAAGTTGATAATATTGATGACCTTATCTGTCAAGCTCGTGTTGTGCCCCTAATGACTTCTTAGTTGATGATGATGGGTTCGAAGATGATACTTTAGAGGAATATAGTGATGAAGATGTTGAACTTGATGACGATAGTGATACAAATTCTGAAGAAGAGAATAAAATATCTGATAATGTAACATAATTTTATATTCCAATGTGTGTAGAGTTTTAAAAATTTTGTGTTTATTATTTTTTATATTGCTACGTAACGTTTCTAAACTATGATAATGTTTTTTTTGTAGGATGTCTAGCCACAGAAGCGCTCTCCTAGCAACCAGTGCTGCCTCCGGTTCCAGCTTTGGAGATGATAGACATGATCCCAAGGGAAAGAGGGTTAGGGAGGAGACGAGAGGTTGTTCGGTCGAAAAGGAACTTAGTAGGCTTAAGACTAACTGATTGAAGGTCGAATTTTGTGAGAAGACAAAGAAGCCTATCTTGGATCATGGCAAGATGTTCTTGAATATTCTTGCCAAGACGGTTAGAGACACCATCCTAGCTTCGACTCTAACATGGAAGAATGTGAAGAAAGAAGATATTGAGCTCATCTTGAACTGTATGGAGGTGAGTGAGTTTCCTAAAAAAATAGTTTAAGATATTTTAATAAAAGCCTTCATTAATAATTGTCCATTTTAATTTCATAGGTGAAGTTTGATTATCTTCGGTCCGATGCACTCTTCATGGACTTTATTAAGCAGTTCATGATGGCATATTTGTGGGATTGGCATAACATGATGCGGAATCATTTTACCAAAATGGGGGGTAAGATGGATATGACTTTTATTAAGACTAATCCGTACAAGAACATTCCCTTCGATCAGTGGAATATTTTATGCGATCATTTCTATTCTCAAGAGTTTAAGGTAATTAACATGCTTTTATAAAAAAAAAAAATTACTAAGAATAAATGATAATCAATTGTGAAATTAACAACTTGTGTATTTTTGCAGAAAGTCTCGACACAGAATTCAAAAAATCGGTCTAAGCAATTGTATCTGCCTATATAGGGGTCGTCTAGCATGATTAGCCAGATGAAGGCAAAGGTTAGAAAGTCAAATATTTTCTCTAATCAGTTCAAAATATTCTATAACCAAATAATCTACCTTTTTTTCCCTATTTTTCATAAGGCAACCCAGAGACCGGAGAGGCTATGAGCCCTAAAAAGTGCAAGAATATAAGTGACTTATATTTAACACAGGCGGTTGAATATAAAGGTCAAATAACACTTTTTTGTGGGTCTCATAGAATATAAGGAAAAGTAAGATAAGTATTTGAACGGAGTAATTACACGGAACAACCTAACTAGCAAGTTGCATGGAGTAACTCAACAGTTCAACAACAATATCTCATGGATTTTGAGAGAGCAAATGATAAAATAGTTAGCTAGCACTCAAAGAACGTGAGAGATTTGGCCCAAAGAATAGTTGTTACACAAAATATATAGTACGAGAAGTTAGAGTAAAAATGGTGAATTTTGTGATCAAAGATTGGTCATAAAATTGATAGTAATTTAGTGAGAATAATTTAATTGAACTCCAGTAGAAAAATGGAGAGTTTTTGTACCCAAATTAAGCAAAAGACTGAGGGAAATAACTAAGGAAATTTCTGAAAAATATGTAAAAATATGACACAAAATTTGGAGTAAGAATTCAAAAGGAGAAAAGAGCACAAAGACGAATACGAAAGAAGATATGGGCTCGTATATGATCAAAAGCGAAGGAATGAATGGCTGGTGGAGTATATATGATCCACAACCAAATCAAAATGGTATAAGGAACAAGAACCGAGGAGATGGAATTTAGACTCTACTAAGAATAATATCGCTATATTTGATATCACATATGATGAAAAATTGAAGTTTATAGGGCATATAAAACCAATTAAGTTTGGTTAATAGTCAGAAATAAGAAACATGAGTGTGAGATAGAAAGGATGGCTCGGCCAAAGACAAACGAAGAGAGCTAGAGACAAAGAAGAATGTATAAGAATTTTAGAGACAAAAATAGCAGAACAATGATGATTAAATGATATAGCTTTTGAGACAGAAAAAGGGCAGCATTTTATTAGTGGAAGAATTAGGGATTTATGTGTTTATTAAAAGATTATTGGCACCTATATATATGCAAAGAGATAAGATAGTAATGGGCATTGAGAAGTTTAAGTCTAAGAGAGTTTGACACCTTATCATTAAGGTGTTGTCTCCTAATTGGATGAGTTTGTTGGCTAAAGAAAGCTTGACACATTGGTAGTTATGTTACTTCGAGAGCCGTCTTCTCAAGCCCTCTGGTTTGCGGAACGAGTACACCAAGGAGAAACATGTAAGAATTCATTTTGTTTGTTTAAAATATTTAATTTGCGTATATAAATTATAATTACTTTAATTTTTATTTTATTTTATAGGTGAAGATGGTTACGTCCAGGGCAGAGGCACTCACTCAAATTCAGTTTTGTGCTCAGTCTGAGCTTGGGGATAGTGTCTCGTCTGCTGAGTCTGTGGTGGGGCCAGAACAGGTCGATGAATTCCAGATCGTGTCCATGGCTTTAGGGACTAGATCTAGGTGGCGAAAAGGGTTGGGAGCACTCCCTCGGCTGAAAAGTATAGGAGGATAGAGGGCAGCTAGTACGGGACAAGTCGTTGAGACAATCGCCACCTTGAAGCAGCAACTAGCTGAGAAGGATGCGGAGCATGCACGGTGGATCGACGAGACTCAGCGACAAATGATCGAAAAGGAAGCAGAGAACCAACGCCGGCTCGAGAAAACTCAACGACAACTCAACGAGCAAAACCGAATGCTTCAAACATTGATCGTAAAGCTCGGCATCGAGATGCCACCGCCTCCACATCCAGAATTATAGATATTTTTTATTTTATAATATGTTCTAATTTTAGATACAATTTGTATATTTTCTTTATTTAAAAAAATTTGTGTTAATATATCTTCTTCCAAATTTTAATATATTAGTTAACCAAATTAATTATTAATTATTAATTATTATTAATTAATTAATAATTATAACAATTAATTAAATAATTTTTTTAACAAATTAATAAAATTTTTGCCGACGTAGAATTGCGTCGGTAAAAGTATTTTTATTTTTATAAATATTTTCTAGATATTTTCACCGATGCATTTTATCGTCGAAAAATATATTGTACATTTTTAAATTATTTCTTTAATAACTTTCACCGATGCATAAATGCGTCGGTAATTGTTTAACTTTTACCGACGCGTTTATTCGACAGTGAAAATTAACATTCACAGATGCGTTTATCCGTCGGTGAAATTAATATTTTCGCCAACTAAAAACTGTCGCCGACGTATTTATTCGTCGGTGAAAGTCAAGTAGATTTTGAATTTGGGTATATTTTCCCCATCGGAAAACTTTCACCGATGTACACTGGTGTCGGTAAAACTCACTAATGCGTCGGCGAAGGTTACTTTTACCGACGAAATTAAATTTCCGTTAGTAAGTTACATTTAGCTACGGTCTTACACCGACAATAGTCGTTGACGAGGAATTGCGTCGGTAATTGTTAAATACCTTTCCCCGACGTTTTATGTTACTTTTGCCGACGAAAAAATGCATCGGCGAAAGTTATGTTTCTTGTAGTGGTATTAGCTATTATTCATCTTAATTTATGTGATTGTTATTAGATGAGGGATTAATATTGTTTTATAGAATTAGTTTATTTTCTTACAGAAGTAATTATAAGGTTAGTAGTTGGTTTATTTATTGAAATGATCAGTATAATTTATTTTCAGAATTTAAGTATATTCTGCTTGTTGAAAATACCATCTCTTTTCACTACACTACTTTCTATAATTACGAGAGAAAAGTTCTTAATTGGACACCTTGGCTTATGTTTTCTCTTTTCCTTTCTAGGTTATCTTAGGCAATTAAAATTTTAATATTATGTTGAGGTGTGATTTCTATTAAAGAAGGAAACAAGATTTTGTGATTGGAAATTATTAGGGATACATGTGTTGCTCCTTAAGATAAGAAAGAATTAATCTAGCTTATTTGCTGGCTATTTCTAGGGGTATATTAAAGGATAGATATTGAGTAACAATCTACGTGGGTAACTAAACATTATTATTCGATAAGAATGTTTATTAGTACTAGAAGAATTTTATATATTTCATATAATTAAATGCCTAGAAACATGTAAAACATTAGTGTAATTATAAGCCTTGTTTAAAATATCAATTCTAGTATCATTGCATACTTAATCACCCAAAGAACTTTATTTTGTAAAGTATTAATGGCATGTGAATTGTACTTTGAGCAATGAGTATTTAATGAACAAAGAGGTAGAAAGCTCAAAATCGTGGTAAGTAATATTTCACCTGTAATGTAAGAATACTATGTGAAATGTGATAATTATGTACTTATGTGTTACTTGCCTCAATGAAATATATACATATCATTGATGCATAGCATAAAATATTAATTTTATAAGACTTGATTTTTGCAGAGAAATGAAAAATTTTGTATACTATATTACTTGGAAGGTTAAGATGGACACAGAACTTGGTATACTGGCATTTCAAATATGTGAAAAGTGTACCCTTACTTAGTTAGATTGTGGTGTGGATCAATATATATGTTTGCAACACACCGATGGCCTCTGATGTATACTGAAGTTAATGAAGTTTTCATATAAATACCTCCATGTTGTCTATGTTATGGTAACTTATGATATATTATATTATGCGGCTTAACGATAGGTCTACTATTCTGACTAAAAAATATAATACACAAAATGCCCATAAGAAAGTCATGCATAGTCTTACTTACTGAGTTATCACTCACTAGTTTTTATATTGCAGATAATACTAATTAATACTTGAGCATAAGGATAGATGTCCGACTCCTATCCAGGTTGTATGTATGGATATTTTGACAAACTGTGGGTGTAAGGTTGTATTTTGTTATTGCTATGAATAAAAATAGGCAAAGAAATTTTGGTTACCTGTCTACTTTCAAGTATCTTTTGTAATGTATATATATAGCTATTAATGAATGAAAGTTTCTACTTTTCTGATGAAAACTAAAAAGTTTTTATTCGCCTATATAATTTACTGTTTTCTTTTATAAAGAGGTTAACACATCCTAATTTGTTAAATCTTGCTTATCAAAAGATACATATATATGAGTTGAAATTACGGGATGTTACATTTGTTGCCACCATGCCTACCTCGGAATCTTGAGGTGATCAATGGAACACATTTAGGATCAGGAACCTCCTTAAATTCCAGGATTTCTTTCACAGTATTTAGCCAGTCCAGAATGTCATCTGCCTGTATAACTCACCATGAAACTCTGGGACATCAACCTTGAAACTGGCCTCCCAACATCGATGATCTGCGATTGTCGAAATAATAAGGACAACTAAAATGTTGCTATCAAGGTTAGAATCCTCCCTAGTAGAACTTGATTCACACTACGGCTGACAGTTCTAAAGGGCAGCCAATTGTTGTGTCAATTACTCAGCCTGTTGTCATAGTTGTGTAATCTCCTCCTGTCGAAACACCTCATCCATGTGAGCATTGTTCACATGTCTCCTTGGCAACCTGTCGAAGGATTGGTCTGTATCTAAAACTAATCTGATGCAGTGTACGTAATGAACAGGAAAGAAACATAGTCAATCATTAGTTAATTCGCCAGAATACTAAGAAAATTGATGAAAAAGAGAAAAGCGAATTCTCAAATATTGTATCCAACCAGCCTACCTTTTCGAAGGCTTAAAAATTTTCTTAGAGGAAAAACAAATGAAACCATAGAAGGAAAAACAAAAAAAAAAATTGCAAATCAGTCTTAAAATATTAAAAAACATCAAAAATAACCTAACTTTCATCAATAAAACGAAAAATTGCCATTCTGACCCCCAAAACGATGTAATTTGGCCTAAATCACGCTAAGTGTTGGGTGAGGTCCAACGGTTTGCTCAGAAGGCCATTTCCACAAAAGAAAGTGATTTTTTTCCGGTTAAAAACAGACACTATTGACTTTTCTAGTTAAACTATGCTCCTTTGGGCCTTTTGGGTGATATCTTAGGGCCATATAATTTCACTCTATTACACTGCATGAGTTATCAATGTCATTTTAGAAGAAAAGAGGATAATAATAGGTTTATAGAAGAATTGCAAGTTTCACCTGAATTATTATCACCTCCTAGGCAATTCTTTTGGCACCTAATTGTCATCCGTCACTTTTAGCCACCAATTATAGTATTCATCTAGAAATCAATAGTTCCCACTTTGAAAAGTACAGAGGAAACTAACATATATTTATTTTCATGTTCAACTAGCGTATTCAATTCATTCATCGCCTCATCTCCATCTTACAGTTTAGTCGAATATTGTATGGACGGCTAAAATTTATTAATCGAAAGCACATATTTGAAACAAATGACCTAGCCTCCAAAGTAAACAGTTTTATGGTTTATTTCTACATGAATCAATTATTCGTCCAAATCCATTTATCTATGTTTAGCTGTTTATTCAATATTCATCTTGTGCTAAATCTCGTTTTATGCTAGCATGCCAAGTGTAATCCAATAGAATTTACTTAGTTATACTACTAACCAAATTAGTTTATTTCACTACTATACTGTACCCAATTTCCGTCATTAGATACATGTCGGTCCCACCGTACAATCAACGTAAAAATAAATCTCGTCACTTCACATGTGATGAGAAAAAATGAGTTATCTCGTCGGTCCATAACCAATGAAAAACACTAATCTCATTAGCCTATTACTAATGAGAAAAAAGCCCATCTAATTAGGGCTTCACTCCCAAATCAGTCCTATTTCGAGCAAAACCACCCGAGAGAGTTTTGTAGAGAGAACCGATGCTGACACAATGGCTATTCATTTTTTCCGGCGATGTTGAGATAATATTTCATTTCAATGCTTGATTTCTCGTTGAAAACAGTTGTCCATTGATGTTTATGACTTTTCTAGCCGATTTTATGACAAAAATATTGAGTTCTAAGGGTTATATGAGGAGATTTTTATTTGGGCGAAATTTTGACAAAGATATTGAGTTCTAAGTGTTATATGAGGAGATTTTTATTTGGGCGAAATTTTGGCTAAATAATATCCAGATCTTTGATACACTGGCATAATCTTCATTTATAAGTTTCTTTTTTATTTATTTAGATGTTAGTCTTTTAGATAAATGCATAGGTTAAATTTTTTTGATAATTTTGGTTAAAATTATATGTAGTCAAGAGGGGAAAAAAGACTTGAGACTAATAAATTAGAGTAACAATGATGTAAATTTAATAGTATAATTTAATTATATTTGTAAATAGCCAAATAAACTAATATCGATGTTAGATTTTAAATTTACACTAACTTTATATACTTTAGAATTTATAAGATAGTTACATTTTTACATATGTATGGAGTTTAATTAGTTTTAAAAATAGCTAGGTAATAAGTAATTTGGTTATTTATTTTACACACTAAAAAATTTTAATTCATGTGGTATATTAATTATAGTGCATTGGGGTATCGATAATGTTTGGAGTAGTGCTTCATCATTTGATTGATCTAGATTGTAAAGTAGTTGAGGTATGTTAAACTATATTTCTACATTACAACATACTTAAGATACCAAGTTTTGCTTTAATTATTAAGTACTATTGAAGTTTTTTTTTTATTATTAAGTACTATTGAAGTTTTTTTTTTTGATAGTTAATTAATTAAAATTTGTGTATATCTGCTTTATTTATCTTAGGCGCCATATCAATTAATAAACATGAAATGCGGATACTATGTAATGAGATACATAAGGGAGATAATTCAACAAAGGCATCCTGGAGAGTTTTTCAAATCTAGAGTATGTATAAAAGTAGTCACTTTCATATATATCACTTATCATTTTCAATTTTGCTTCATTCGAATTTCGACTAATTATATTTTAACTTTCTAGTTTCCTAACAAAACACCATATATCAATCAAAAATCAATGATATTAGAGAAGAGTGGGCTGGATCAATCCTCAAGTATATTCAATGGGCTAGAAATGTGGTATGCTACAATGTCAACCGCATAGTAGTTTTATCTTCCTTGGTTAGGTCTTATCTCGCTGCTTAAAAAATGACGAGGAAATAGCAATATAATAAAAAAATTAAAAAAATTAATAAATTATTTATTTATCTCGTCAACTGTGGACCGATGATATAGCTTATCATGTCGGCTCTGGACCGACAATATAAATATATTCCGTCGGTTTTAGACCGACAAGAAAAGTGGTATGCTACAATGTCAACCGCATAGTCGTTGGTTTGTGGCCGCCGAGATAGGCTTTTCACGTCATTCATATACTGATGTGAATGTAAGTATTTCTCATAGTGTTCGCATATGTTCATCTGTGCATCCATTACTCTTAAGTCTTGTAAGATACTAGTAACCCTAGTGTATACAATGGAATTTATGTAGCAACACACCTGACACAACGTTACATCACAACTGATTACTTGGTTTATCTTCTAATCTTATTTATCCCTTTATTCGCTTGATCTCTGCATACCAAATGCAATTTTTGTGGATGTTAGTAATCTGATGAAGAAATTACTTAAAAAAGTAATTACGCTTTTAACAAATATGTTATGAAAAATCATTTACGTTGCAGTCCGCTGATGTTGCATTTCAGTTGTTTAGTTTTTATTTCATTTTCGATTCTATAATTTCTAAGCCTGTGACAAGTACTTCTTTTGTTATATTTTGAATGTTTATTAAACTAACGTCAAGCCAAGTCGTTTCCGTGTTGCCATCCAATTCCTCTTTCTTTTTATAGATACATGTTATTAATAGACTGTTCAGTAGTACGAGCGCGCGCGATTAGTGGTGATTTAAAATTTAATGACAATGTAGGAAACACTCTACTGGAAAATCTGTATTTGTTAATTATTATTAATTTTAATTTTAATTTTAATTTTAATTCGATTGTTGGCAGGTCCGTAGAGTTGTTAATTGTGTTTGTTTTCATCTTGTGAAGGTGACGCAATCATTAATTACTAGAATGAAGACATTATGGATTTTGGTAAACATCGACCAGCTGATAGCTACTAATTAACTGTAATTATCGAGAATAGATGATTGACAAATAGCATAATAATTGAGTCCAATTGAATATAGTAATATACAATCGGCTAAGGCATAGCCGGCCAATTCAATAGAGTATTTATTTGTTTAGATACCATATATTCAAGAGGGCTGGGAACTTTTGGAATAAAATTCTAAAGTAAGCTTTCAATATATATAGATATATTGGCTTGCTATAGTTAAAAGGGTTAAAAAATGGAAAGAAAGAAAGAAAGAATTTTGTCTTGGTGGGTATTACTAAAATGCTTTCATGAATTACTAGAGAACATGCATATGAACTGACTCAATTCTCATTTAGCGAAATAATTATGCCATGTTTTTCTGATTAGGCACGCTCTCATATATATATATAATAGGCACCAATTCAGTAGGTATTTTTTTTTTTACCTATGCATAAGTATCAATTTGGCCAATAAAAATTTAGTATGCATATTTTTTTATTATAAAAAATAAGAGAGAGAAAGAGCATTAATGATACACGTCTTTTTATGCACTTAATTATAGCAATTGGATCACTATCTAATAGTGATTCAACGGCTAAAAAAAAAATACCTACCCATAGGTAAAATAAAAAAATACCTATTGGATTGACAACCATACATAATATGTGGCATAAGGAACATATATATTACCGATTGTCAGATTTTGATTAGGTTTAGTCTAATATGAATTTATTTAATTATCACATATAACTGTAACCTTTAGAACGGTACTACACTTAATCTGTTACCATGGCAAACAGAACCTTCTATGGTCTCGGACATGATGTAATTTGATATTTCTCTTTCAAAGTTTCCATTTTAAGATTAGCTGAGTTATATTAAATATATTAGCATTATATATCAAGATTTTAACTTCAATAAATTTTAAGTCAAGATTTCCTGTTAATTATTAGTTGAGAGTGACAAACATAAAAATGTTGGAGATAAGAGATTTTTAAGGCTAGAAAGGCTAAGGAAGAAACTAGAGAGAATTTCGGTGGAAGAGAAGAACTTGTATTACTACTTGAATTGTTTCTCTTTTGCTTGATACAAAAATAGAGGGAATAGCACTCTATTTATACTACTCTAAAGATGATTCTAGATGCTCTATGTAACCTCTACTACCTAATTAATTATACAAAATACAAGAGTAATCTAACAAATATAAGAATACTCTAGAAACTTGGATATTGAACTATGGACTATTAGACACACACATACCAAAATAAGCTCAACTCACAACACAAGCCCAAATAACTAAACTATGGCTCAATGAGTCATAAAAAAGTCTATATCTAACACCCCCTCCCCCCTTAAACTTGATTTGCAATACCTAGTAAATTTCTTAACTTAAGAAAATCTTCATGCTTAAGTGATTTGGTGAAAATATTTGTCATTTGGTCTTAAGTCTTCACATACTTCAATTACACATCCTTTCTTGTAACACATTCTCTTATATAATGGTAACGAGTATCGATGGTCTTGCTTCTATCATAGAAGATGGGATTCTTTGCTAGAGCAATTACTGATTTATTGTCAATATAGATTATAGTGGGTTCATTCTACGGAATACATAGTTTCCTCAATAAATTTCTTAGCCAAATCGTATGGTAGACACATGATGTAGTTGCAACATACTCTGCTTCACAACTTGAAAGTGTAACGATTGGTTACTTCTTAGACATCCATGTAAAAGCAGTGTCTTCCATGAAAAATATAAAACTACTTGTACTTTTTCGATCATCTAAGTTTCAACTCTAATCACTATCACTATAACCCACAAGATTATAGTTATTAGATGATGAATATCGTAAGCCAAAGTTAGTTGTACCTTTAATATATCGAAGGATTCTTTTGGCAACTTTCAAGTGAGTAATTATTGGAGATTCCATGTAACGACTGACCAGACCCACAACATAGAGAATGTCAAGTCTTGTGCAAGTCAAGTAGTGCAAACTTCCAAGTATGCTCTTGTAGAGTGTTGGATCTATGTTTTCTCCTTTATCATGCTTTGATATCTTGACTCCACATTCGATCGGTGTATTGATAGCCTTGCAATAATTCATCTTGAACTTCTTGATGATCTCCTTAGCATAGCCTTCTTGTGAAATGAAAATTCTATCTTCTTCTTGCTTCACTTCTATGCTAAGATAGTAACACATGAGTCTGATGTCAGTCATCTCGAACTCCTTTACCATTGCTTTCTTAAACTCTTCGAACATAGATGGATTACTCCATGTGAAGATCAGATCATCGATATAGAGGCACACGATCAAGATATCTCCATCTTTTACTTCGATATACAATGCATGCTCATAAGGATATTTAATAAAGTTGTTATCTTGGAAGAACTTGTCAATACGGCTATTCCATGCTCTTGGTGCTTGCATTAACCCATAAAGGGCCTTCTTCAACTTTAGGGCCTTATCTTCTTGTCCTATAATCTCATACCCAGATAGTTGCTCTATATAGACTTCCTCTTCAAGGACTCCATTTAAGAAAGTAGACTTAACATTCACTTGATGAATTTTCTATTTATTTTGAGCAGTCAGTGAGATGATCAATTGTACCATTTCGAGACAGGTGACAGGAGCAAATACCTCACCATAGTCTATGTCTGGTCTTTGACCATATCCCTTCATGACTAATCTTGCCTTATATCTCTCCACTTCTACTTTAGCATTCTTTTTAGCCTTGTAAACTCATTTCATGCCGATTGTTTTGTGCTATTTTAGCAAGCTCCCATGTATCATTCTTTGTAATCGCTTTTATTTCTTCATCTATCGTATCTTGACACTCTTTACTTTGTGTAGCTTCATTAAAGCTTAATGGTTCACAATTCTGTAAGGAGGCAAAAGAGAGTTAGGTCATTTTGATTCTCAGTCACCTCATATATCTCTTGTAAGCTCCTTAATTTTGGTATCCTTTCACTTGAACTGCTGCTTGAAGACGATCCTGGTATTATTTCTTGGTGAGTGCTTACTATTGGTGAAGTAGGTGGGGTAACAAACTCTAGCAGTTCTTCTCTTACCTGCTCCATTTTTTATTGCTCGCTTTTTTCTTCAATGTATGGTAAGAAGTCATAATTTCCCTCTTGTGTGTGTCATTCCCAGGTATTTTCTTCGTCAAACTCCACTTCGCGACTAATAGTAGTCTTGCCATTGCTTGGATTATAGAGCTTGTAGCCTTTTGAGTTAGAGTCGTAGCTGATGAAGACAAACTTTTCACTTTTATCATCAAGCTTTGTTCTCTTTTCATCAGGCACGTGGGCATATGCTATGCATCCAAACACTTTTAGGTGAGAGATTTCAGGCTTTCTTCCACTCCAAGCTTCTTGTGACGTCTTTCCCCTTACGCTTCTTGTTAGAGAGTGATTTGATAGGTAAACTACACAAGCTACAGCTTCAGCCCAAAACTCCTTTAGCATTCCTTTGCTCTTTAGTATGCTTCTGACTGTGTCTAAGATTATTCTATTCTTCTTTTCTACGATACCATTCTATTGGGGAGATCTTGGTACTATTAAAGGATAGCGAATGCTGTTGTCTTCACAATACTTCTGAAACTCGTGGGATGTGAATTCTCCTTCTCTATCAAATCTCATTGCCTTGATACTGCGACCACTTTTCTTTTTAACAAGTGCCTTGAACTTCTTGAATTTTTTGAACACTTCTGATTTCTCCTTCAAAAAAATACACCTAGGTCGTTCTTGAAAAATCATTGATAAAGAGGAGAAAGTAGTTACTCTTACCAAGAGAGTTTGGTCTTATTGGACCACACACGTCGGTATGTATGAGCTCAAGTGGTTTATGGGATCGAGAACTCAATTCTCTTGGAAAGCTTCTTCTGAGTTGCTTTCTCAATAAGCATCCTTTACATAATTGGTTGAGTTGACTGATAAAGGGTAGATCTCGAACCATCTCCTTCTTTGCTAGTAATTCTAGGCCGCCAAAATTGAGATGTCCAAACCTTAGGTGCCAAAGCCACGATAAATCTTTATAGCAAGCCTTTAGATATTTTACTACATCATTTTGAATGTGTAAGAAGAACATTCTATTTCTTGTCATTGACACTTTGGTGATTAACTTGTTTCTATTGTCTCTTAAAGAAAGACTATTTTTTTTAATGTAAATATCATAGCCTTTCTCTAAGAGTTGGCTAAGACTCAAGATATTACTCTTCATGTTAGGAACATAGTAAACGTTTGAAATAAACTGATGTTCTCCATTTCTCAAACGTGTGAGAATTTTACCTTTGCCCTTTACTACTACCTTGGAATCATCTCCAAATGAAACATTCCTAGTCACCGACTCGTCAAGCTCTACAAATATATCTCTTCTTCCACACGTATGATTGCTTGCTCTACTGTCAAGATACAATATATTTTCTTGGTACTCATTGGTCTCCTTGCATGCTAACAACAACATATCTTCCTCTTATCTTTTCTCTTCGGCATAGTTGACTCTTTCTTACAACTTCTTTGGAGCTCTACATTTGGAAGCATAATGACCATATCTCTGACAGTTGTGACACTTGATTTGGGACTTGTCATGCCAATGCTGTGGGTTAACTCTTCCACGACCTCTTGTCAAACTTTTTCGACTATCTTCATTTTCATAATTATTGTTGAAGTATCTTATTCCACGTCCACGACCTCTTTCACGTCCTTTTCCATTGCCAGAATCTTCTTCTTTCTCTTAGAGTTGAGTCTTAAGGAGCTGCTCATTGAAATTTTGCGTCTTCTTTTTCTTTTCTTCGTAGGCTTGCAAGGAACCCAAAAGTTATTCTATCGTCATGGCTCCTATGTCTTTGGTTTCTTCAATGATAGTAATAATATTCTCGAATTTTTGATCTAACGATTGAAGAATCTTTTCCATAATCGTAACATTTTCAAGTTTCTCACAATTTCTCTTCATTTGATTAGAAATGGTTAGAACTCTAGAAAAGTAGTCAGAAACTGAGTCAGTCTCTGTCATGTGTAATAAATAAACTCTTCTCTTAGAGTTTGAAGGCGGACCTTTTTGACCTTTTCTTCTCCCTTGTATGAAATTTGAAGTTTCTCCTATGCTTCCTTAGCGGAGGTTGCACGTGAGATTTTCTCAAACCTGTCATAATCTAAGGCCTAGTAAATGAGGAAGAGAGCTTTTTTTGTCTCTCTTTCTTGAATCTTTTAAACTATCCTTTTGTATTGAAGATAGTGTTGCCTCATATCTTGGCTCCTCGTAGCCCTTCTCTACTACTTCCCAAATATCATGTGCTCCAAGGAGGACTTTTATTTGGATAGTCTAATTATCAAAGTTGCTATCTTGAAGTGGTATAACTTGAAAAGATGCTAAACTATCAGTGGCCATAACTCTTAATTGAGCGAGCTTTTGGAAATTTCGACTATATAGATAGATCCAGAACGTCGAAAAACCTTAAGATTGACTTGTATATCGACTTGGTCAAAGTCAACACTCAGTCAATAGTCAATAGTTTGGTCAACGACGCGGTCAACGGCTCCAACTGCTTAGTCAATGGTGCAGTCAAATGACTCTGATGGCTTGGTCAACGGCTCTGACAACTCGATCAAACGACTTTGACTCGGCTCAACTCAGTGAGTTGACTCAATTTGTGGTAGCAAACTTCCGATGACTCGTTCAGACTTGTTTGGACTCCGATTGGGCTGATTTTTATGGCAACGTGTTCATCTCATCGAGCTCTTCGATTTGATATCTAATAGTAGTATGTTTAAAACAAATGACTAATATTCTCAATCTCAAGAATTTTTTTCTGATGTGGAAGATCAGTCAAAGCTGCAATTACAGAGTATACTTAGAATTTCAAGAGAACTCACAACCTTACTCTGATACCACTTTATTGGAGATAGGAGATTTTTAAGGCTAGAAAGGCTAAGAAAGAAACTAGAAAGAATTTTGGTAAAAGAGAAGAACTTGTATTACTACTTGAATTGTTTCTCTTTGTCTTGATACAAAATGGAGGGAGGAACACTCTATTTATACTACTCTAAAGATGATTCTAGATGTTTCATGTAACCTCCACCACCTAATTAATTATACAAAATACAAGAGTAATCTAGCAAATACAAGAATACTCTAGAAACTTGGATATTGAACTATGAGCTATTAGACAAATACACTAAAACAAGTCCAACTCACAACACAAGCCTAAATAATTAAACTATAGCCCAATGAGTCACAAAAAAGGTTTATTTCTAACAAAAAACTCTCAAAGACATCGCTCTAAAATTTTTTTTTAATTTTTTTTGCGTGATGACCCACGTATTAAAATATTCAAACAATAAGAGGGAAAAGTAGAAGAAGAGATGACTGGCACTGATAGGGTTAACAGGCTGCATCAACAAACGCACTAAGTAGAGTTTCATCTCTTTCTCTAGCCAAAACTACGCAACAATGGCAGAAATGATTGTATTATCAAAATTCACAGAGGCTATTGTATCGCATACAATCAAAAGAATTTCCTATTTACTCATTCATGAAGCAACTTCCTTGATCACCGTTAAGACTGATGTGGAGTACTTGCGAAACGAGCTAATGCGGATGCAGAGCTTTTTGAAAACTGTGTATAGCGAGCAAAAACAAGACAACCGCGCCCGAAACTGGGTGGTGGAAGTCAAGAACATAGCTTGTGAAATTGAGGATATTGTGAAAACCTACATTGTCAAAGTTGACTCCTCATTCCTCCATGTTTTTCATCTCAAAAAGCTTCAGAAACAAATAAATTCCATCAAAACAAAGATTGAAAGTATCTTTAAAAGCAAGAAGAATTATGGAATTGAATTGGTTTGTCGAAGTCCAACTGGCTGGGTCAATCTTACTACACTTGAAAGACAACATAGTTTGAGAAGATCATATCCAGATGACGACGACGAAGATGATGTCATTAGCCTAGACTGCAGCACGACCCTTTTGAAGACTAAATTGATGGAGGATAAAGATGATCAACTTTGCATTGTTAATGTCTGAACCGGTGGACTAGGTAAGACCGCTCTTGCCAAGAAAGTGTATAATGATAATGATGTGAAAGGGCTTTTTGATTGTTGTGCTTCAGTTTTTATATCCCAACAGTTCGTGTCAATGGATGTTTTCTCTGAAATCTTCATGCAAGTTGGTTTTCCTCAGTCCCATTATCCAACACATAATGAGGATTTAGAATATATGCAACAAGAGAGGAGAATAATAAGAGAGATTCTCAACTATTTGGAAGAGGATGATATAGCTGATTATATAAAGGAAAGGCTAAGAGGCAAACAATATCTCGTAGTTCTTGATGATGTTTGAAGAATAGAGGACTGGGATTCTCTAAAAAGGGTTTTTCCTAGAGGGAAAAGAGGAATTAAAATTGTTTTCACCTCACGTAACAAGAAAGTAGCATTGTATGCGTAATAGCTTCACAATTGAACCTCAACTTTTAACATTGGAAGAGAGTTGGGTGCTTTTACAACGAAAAGTATTTCCAAGCGATGCTTTCAGCGAAGCTGGTTGTCCATCTCAATTTAAGCATACCGGAAAAAGGCTGGCAATGAAATGTGGAGGACTACCTCTTGCCATTATTAAGCTTAGAGCTCTATTGAGAATGAAAAAGTTAGATGACGAATGGCGGGAAGTGGAGAGAGAAGTGAATTTACACTTGAATAGATATGAAGTGAAAGATATGGTAGCCTTGAGTTACCATGACTTGCCGTGCTACTTGAAACCATGCTTTCTATATTTAGGCAATTTTCATGAGGATATGGAGATACCTAAAAGAAAGTTAACTCAACTATGGATCGCAGAATGTCACGACCGAAAATCTAAGGCTATGACTTTTAGTAATTTTAAGTGAATATAGTGATGAATAGTAGTTTCTAAAATTTCAGAAAAATTTAAGTAATTGAAATTTAAGTTTAGGCCTTAAAAGTAAGTAAATTATAAGATTGGATAAATTAAAAAAAATTATGATATTATCTACCAGTTTTAAATTTCCAAGTAAATTTTTCATTTTAAGATGAGAGAAAATCCTAATTAAATAGAGTTCAAATTACAACCCTAGAATTAATGTTCAAATAATTTACATAAAATCATTTTATTTTCTAAGTACTCGATTTAATAACAAAAATCATCCTTATACATATTCTTAGTAAATATATTACTATTAGCAAAATAAATTTTGATTTAGAAAATAGTAATTGATACAGAGTACAAACTAACCAATGAAGAGGATTGGAACTGCAAGCATATGCTAAGCATGCTTGCGAGGCCACCAGAATAATTACACAAAATAAATCGACACCTGAAAAGGGGAGGAAGTAGGAGGGTGAGTATGTGAATGCTCAGAAGAAATTCAATTATTTTTTTATTATTATTACAAATTTTACCAAACCTACATGGTTAATACATTTTCCAAAATCCATTTATAAACTAGTTTAAAATAATTAATATCCAAAGTAGTCACATATTCAAAACTAATACCAGAAATACACATTTATACATATCATAAATCAAAGCATCTCATGAGCTCACACCCTCTCATCACAAACTAGAGTAACTTGTACTACGTATATTGAGTACTCTCTACCTGATTACTATCCCTGAAAACTGTAGGGACACCCACATTTCTAGCCTACTGAACCGGAGGGGTAACTGAATACCTACATCTACTGAATGGGAATAATAAAAAAAAACTCCGTGTAGGTTTACAAGCTCTCACTGAAGGTGGGTGTACTAGTCCGCCTACTACAACACTGTGATGCCTAAGATGTATATCATGTGTGATCCTATGGTATGTACAATATGTAACAAGATATATAATAATAATAACCATGCAGAACATAACTAAACAATACTTTAAAATTCCGTTTGATATTATTCTAGAATTTAATATACCTTGGGTAGGGAATCTACTAAATCACTCAAGATTACGATTTTATAAACATGTATACAAGTCACATAGTCTAATTTCAGAATAATCTAAGATTTTCTAATAGTTCATTAAAATATTATTGAATTCACGATTTTTCACAACATAGTCATAATGTAAATTTTAAACTAAATCATGTATAATTGAACCCCTACCTCAATTGAGTATCTAAATAGTGTTATAGAGCTATGGAAAAAGTTTGGCGTCATTTGGGTATCGTTTGGAAGGTCCGACATCGTTTTCGAACCTTTGATCGATAGGTTTGAAAACTCAATTTTCAATCGGAGCTTCAGATAGTGAAACAGACTTCACCACTGAATTCAAAGCATCCAAAAATGCTAGGTTAGACATTTAATTTGACCGATTCAGGCTCGGACAAGACCCAGGCCTGTGGCTCGCAAAACGAGACTATTCACGAGTCTCAGAATTTGTGCCATTTCGAAACATAGTGATATTATATATCAAAATTCGTTTCTCGACCTCATTAAATCCAAATTTAAAATCAAAAATCAATTTCGAGATTCCGAGCGTTGAACATGCTCTAAATCCTTGAATTACAGAATTGTCTCTTTTCAGAATTAATTTGAAAAATGTCTATTTTCAAAGTATTTAGAAAAATATCATCTTTGTTGTTTATTTAAATAAATATCACTTTTTTGAAATATTTCAGAAAATATCATTATCATATAATTATTTTTAAAAAGTCACTTTCGAAAATATTTAAAAAAAATATCGACTTTGTTGACTATTTGTAAAAATGTCATTTTGCATAAATATTTTAGAAAATGACAGTTTTCAAAGCTCATACCCGAGTTTGAATAGTAATAGACTCTAGTCCAAAACTATTTAGTTTTACAAAAATATCACTTTTCTTCTTACTTAGAAAAATATCATATTTTTCAATTCAAGATTTCTTTCTAACCGGATATTATTTTAAGATAACACCACTATATTCATTAATGATTCAATCTTTTCTTCCACATCATAAAATTTTTACGGCGAAAAAAATAACATTACAAAAATAATTATATTTATACCACAAATTTATTTGTAAAACGCTGAAATAAATTTAAAGATCGGCTTACCGGAGTCAATTTACCAGAAAAGGTCGACGCCGGTCATGAGGGAGAAGCTTCAGCTTGCCGTTTGTGATAGTGACTGGTTTTTTTTTTTTTAATTTATGAAGAAGAAGAAGAAAAAAAGAAAAAAGAGGGAGAAAAAGAAAAGGAAAAGGAAAAAGAAAAGAAAGAAAGAGAGAGGGTTGTGAGAATTTAGGAGAAAAAACATATTTCAAAATAAAAAATAGGTCTTGTTACTTAGTTAAAATATTATATATTTTATATATTTTTTTATTTTTTCGAAACGAACAAAACTAGAATATTTTTGACAAATTTAGGATTTTACGCAGAAAGCTTGTAATGAAATCAGAAAGCAGCAGACAATGGAAGAGATAGCAGAACAATACCTGAGAGAGCTGATTGATAGGTGCATGATTCAAGTCGGGAAATGGGATCACACAGGGGTTGGGGTCAAAACATGTCGTGTGGCCCGTCTTATGCGAGATTTCTGTGTGTCTAAGGCAAGAGAAGACAAGTTCTTCCAGGTTATCCAACAAAATGAAAAGAACATCACAACAGCTAGTTCTTCTTCCACTCATCAAACAAGCAGCCGCAGAATAGCAATTCATCCTGGCCGCAATCTTGATAGAATCCAGATGCATCGCAATCTTCGTTCTCTTATGTGGTTTGATTCAAGTCCTTTCTCTTTCTTGAAAATAACGAGTAAGATCAATTTCAAATTATTAAGAGTTTTTGAATTTGGGTTTAAAAGGGACAGCAATATGTGTTTCGATGTGCCTATATAAATTGGTGACTTAATTCACTTGAGATACTTAGGAATGAGACATGCCGGAAATGTCACATTGTCAAGTTCCATAGGAAACCTGCGAAATATGGGCACCATCAATCTTCGTGATAACAGCAAAGTTGTACTACCAATGGAGATCTTGAAGCTAACACATTTGAAACATCTGTTGTTACCTTTTGCTACGTGCTTTTCTGATGGCAGTTTTAGTTTCGAAACATATTTTCTTTCCAACCCAACACAAATTCAGACTCTCAAGTACCTAAGATTTGGTCCCTTCCTTCTCGAAAACAAGATCACACAATCTGAACTGTCGAATCTTCGGAACTTAGGAATACAATTTGTAACTAGAGAAGAAGTTGGCTCGTTCCTTGCGTTCCCCAATTTCAAGCTTAGCATGCTTCAGTCCCTGCGCATGTCTCTCCTCTCCATCAATGTTGCAGCCACTTTATGAATGTGTTATGCTCTCTAAACTGTGTTTAGATGGAAAGATATCAGACGATCTCAGTCTAGAGTTTCTCCCTCCTTCAAAGACTTACCAAATTGGTCTTGAGGGACTCTAGTCTTAGTAAGGACCCCATGCCAGTCTTGGAGAAGCTGCCAAACTTGAGATATCTCCAACTGCATAACTCATACAATGGATCCAAAATGGTTTGTGGTGCCCATGGATTTCCTAGGTTGGAGACTCCAAACTTTTTCGCTGAAGAATGTAATGATGTGGCGAGTAGAGTCAGGAACAGCAATGCCAAAACTCAAGACACTACACATTAAAGATTTGCCTGAATTGAGTATGATTCCAGAAGAGCTGTGCGTCACCAATCTCAGGGAACTAAAAGTTAGTGATATATGAGGATCGAGATTATTTGGGGAATGGCTTAGAGACGTTAAAGGGGTAGCAGAAGAAGCGGATTGTGGCAAAGTTTTGCATTCCGTCCGTCTAGATTGTGTTCATATCTCATGAATGTTAATTATAAAGTTTATCCAATATTCATTTTTTGCTATATAGTTACTTTCGGAGTTTTTCTGAAACATTTAGATGACTCTTTAGATCTTCTACTTCTATGTTCGATTAATTAGTTTTCCGTGAGTCTTGTAGGTTGTTTTCATTGCTCACGGAAAACGCCCCCATCCCCTGCCCTCTCTCTTTTTTTTTTTGGACTTATAACTTATTCCAAACAATCGGGTGCCTCTTCTGGCTTTTGCAAAGACCTTTAATTCTCCAAATGCCTTTCATTCTTCTGTATACCTGATTGCAATATTTTAGTACTAATGAGTGAAAATTTCTAGCTAGTATTCCCTAATCTTCTGTACTATATATGTGGTAAATGGATGTTATGCATTGTAGTGCTGATTTAATTCAGATTTTATCGTGACTATTTCAAGTTGCATCATAATTGTATAGTACTACTCAGAGCTTTGCTTTTGAAAATCTCAAAGTTGTCTAATGCCGCATTCACATTGAACAATTAGTTGATTACATTTACTAATTGCAGCATTACATCTAGCACACGAAACAGTAAAAGTTATCATTAACTAATCCACTTTTATCACCTAATGCAATCCAATTTGTAATTTTATTGAGTAAACTTTTCAAAACAATAAAGTTGGGACTGTTGCAGACTTTACGGATATCCCTTCAAAGTTTTTCAGGTTTTCTCTACTATTATGATTATTTTCCTTGGAATTTTGATTTTTTTATGATAATTTTTAAAATAAACTGAAAAATTTTGGATTTTAGAATAATTTGAAAAATAATAGATTTTAATTAGAAAAATAATACTTTTAAAAGTATTTAGAAATATATCACTTTTTATTAATTGAAGAGATAGTCGAGATAACTTGATCACTTCTGGTAACTAGATTGGTTATTCCAACTAGTTAACTCAAGTACCATTAAAAAATACCAATATCGACAAAAGTGGTATTTTTCTAAATATTTAGAAAATAATATTTTTCTATAAAATTTTTAAAAAGTGATATTTTTCTAAAATTGACCCAGAATTTTTCAAAAAAACTCCTCATCTAGGATTTTTCTATTTTTGATATTTTGGGCTTAAAATTTTGTAAGCCCTCATTTTTTTGAGAATATGCTTTTAGATTGTATTTATTTTTCATTTCGAACTATTATTATATTTTCTTTTATTTATTATATGAAAGATCTATTTTTGTAGGTTTTACCAAATAATTAATAAAATGCTTGATTGATTGATATAATTAATTAATTATGTCGTAACACATGGCAAGTGTTGCAACAAGGAGTCCTTGTATTAGAACAGAATAAAAAAGAAAATAAAGAACACAAGACTTCAGACCTTTATTACTCCATGGGGTTATACCAGAAAAATAAATAATATTAGATAAGTATAAAAGAATATAAATACTAATTGACTTAAAACAACAAAAGATTCCTTATTTTAGATTTCTGCAATACGTTGTATTCGCTTCACCAATTTTGTTTAGTAAATTCCTTCGACTTAGTTGATCATTTATTTAGAAATTCCTTTCACAATTACATATTGATCTTCTTGGAAAGATAAAGTGTTCTTCCTCCCATGAATAAGTGCATTCGAATAATATTTAAAAAACTCACTGACTCTCTAACTAAGACTTAAATGATATTAGAACATACTCTACACCTTACAATAAATTGCTCTTATATGGTATATTTCTCTTTGAAGTGCATACTTCACTCTTAGAGTGGCTGAGCTTTTACAGATGAAATTTCAACCCCTTGGTCATTCTTCTGCCATGTGAAAGGGTTGAAAACAACTTTCTGAATAAGAATATTTCTAAAATCGTTGGAAACAACTTTCTGAATAGTTACAAGAAAAATATCTCCAGACATGGACACTTTTTAGACAAATATTCAGAGGCATTGACATTTCTTAGAGACCTCTTTGGCCAGCTATAAACTCTATTTTATGTTAAATATTTAACTCAGAAAATCATTTCTTCATTAGTATTAATAAAATATCAAAATTTCAAGAAACTTTCCAAAAGTTTCTGATTCTCTCTTGCATTAACAGGTCATATTTGTATCGAGACAAAAACTCATATCAATATAAATTAATTAATGAGTATATATTCTGCATAATAGATGGGGAAAATCCTCTAAATATTTTTAGAAATACATCCAGATTCTTTAATTAGTCCAATATTAAGTACTCTCTTCATCAATTACGGAAACTAAAATAATGAAAAAAAAATCAAATTTATGTGGAAAATATTGAGAAGAATTGATAGGATGAGCTTCCCATTCATACGGAGCACTAAAGAGTGAAATTCTTATCATATTATTACCATATAATCATCAGAATTAACCAATATAGAAATTAGAAGTGTTCGGACAAAACCCAAAAAATTTCCATTTATGGTGTTCTTGTAATAACAACAAGACTTGTCGCAATAATTTGGACTTATTGCAACAACTTTCTAGAAAGCATGAATACACGATTTCACAACAATTTGCCATGGGATGTCAGATTCTTGGACCTAATATTACATTTTATTCAATTCTTAGAGTTGTTGAGAAAGCATGATGAGTTCAGATGGATGGGAACCCCAGTTGGACATGCATGCCAATCTAGTTGTAATGATTCTGAACGTTCGGTTTTATTTTAGGGGGAAAAAAGACATTTAATAGTAATTAACAAAGTCCATATGAAAATGACGCATACCCAGACCTCAGTTAAAACAAATACAGTCGCAGCATTTACTTAATTTGTACATTACTATTTGAGAGAATTGTCGTAGAACATACAATATTCAAGTGAAAATTATAAAAATATGGGTGTATAACACTCGAGTGAAGATTGTAAAAGTATGGGTGGATAGCACGCGCTCTCACTTAAAGAATGAAAGGGATTTAATTAAAGAATTGGAGGCTTTTTAGTACTTTGAAGAGACCAATAGAAACACCCAATGACCGAAATGAGGTGCACTTGATACATTATATGAAAAAACTAAAGATACACAGGGTCCAAAAGAAAAGAAAAACCAGGAAGGAAACTTAACAGAAATAATGAGTTGCTCTTGATATATATATATATATATATGTAGTATACATAAGTTAACAAAAAAATATATCAAAACAGCTTGTTGACACACAGAAATCAAGAAAATAAATCTAAAACCAAAATTTTGCAAAAGCTAATAAAACAGAGAAGACAAAATTAAAAGAGTCATCTTAATGATTAATCTTACGCTACGTATATAGTTTGGTCCATCATTTCAATCGCCCTACAAAGATATATTAATCTTACGCTAGGTACAAGAAAGTTAATTTCTAACAAAAATTGAGTAAATTATGCTATATACAAGAAATAGAACCCCAATGCTACAAGCTAATTTTTTCCATTCCCGAATCTCCCTTGTTGCTTCCCGAATCTCCCTTGTTGCTGATATAGCAGACTCTACATGAGACTCCCAGCTCAGCACCTGACTACATAGCAACACATCACATATCATTAGCTCCTTGAGGGTAGTAATGTATCTCAACTCTTCTGGAATTATCCTCAATTCAGGCATGTTTTTAATGCACAGTCTCTTTAGATTTGGCATTGCCGTTCCAAGCTCAAATCGCCACTTCCTTACATTCCTTAAAGAAAAGAGCTGAAGAGTCTCTAGCCTCGGAAATCCTTGTGCCCCACAAACCATTTCTGATCCGTTGTACGAGTTGTGCAATCGGAGAAACCTTAAGGTTGGCAGCTTCTCCAAGACCGGCATGGGGTCATAACTGATGTCAGAGTCCCTCAAGATCAATTTGGTAAGACTAGTTGGAAGAAACTTCAGATTCTGGCTGTCTGATATTTTCCCATCTAAGAACAATTTAGAGAGCATAACACACTCAGAGAGTGGCTGCAGATTCGGAAAGGAACTAGCGGAGAGAATTGACATGTTCAAGGACCGCAGCATACTAAATCTGAAATTGGGGGACGCAAGGAACAACCTGACATCTTCGCCGCTTGTGAATTGCACTCCTAAGTTTCGAAGATTCTTTAGGTCAGACTGTGTGATCTTGTTTCTGAGAAGCAACGGCCCGAATCTAATGTACTTGAGAGTCTGAAGTTGTGTTGGTTTGGAGAGCATATATGTCGCCCAATAACTAGAGCTATGAGGAGAACATGATGTATTGAATGGTAGCAACAGATGTTTCAATCGTTCTAACCTCAAGACCTCTACTGGCAGTACAACTTCGTCATTATGGCGAAGATTGAGGGTGCTTAGGCTTCGCAGGTTGCCTATGGAGCTAGGCAATTTGACTCTTCCAACGTTTCTTAACCCCAGGTACCTCAAGTGAATTAGATCACCAATTTCTGATGGCACTTTGCACTTCCGAGTGCCCCGACTAAACCTGAACTCCAAAACTCTTAACAATTTCAACTTCCGACTCCTTATGATATCCTGGAAAGATGAAAGACTAACATCGAAGTACATTAGCGAACGAAGATGGGGATGTATTTGGCGTCTTTCAAGACAGCAGCAAGGATGAACTGCAATCCTACGGCTGTGTGTTTGATAAGTACTTGAAGAAGAACTAGCTGCCGCGATGTTCTCTTCTTGCTGTTGGATAACCTCGAAGAAGTTGTCCTCTCGTGCCTTCGACACACAAAAATCGCGCAAAAGATGGTGGACACGACATGTCTTGACACCAATCCCTGTGTAGTCCCTTTTCACGATTTGGATCATGCACCTATCGATCAGCTCTCCCAAGTACTGTTCGGCTATCTCTTCCATTGTCCATCTCCTTGTTGTTAGCTCTGTTATAAGGCCTTCTGCGATCCATAGTTGAATAAGTTCTTCTCTGGGTATCTCTGAGTCCTCTGGGAAATTTCCCAAATACAGAAAACATGGCTTCAAGTAGTAAGGCAAATCATGGTAGCTTAAGGCCAACATGTCTTCTACTCCATGATTGTGGTTATTCAAGTACGAATTCACATCTTTTTGCACGTTTTGCCATTCGTCATAAGAACGTTTTGTTCTTAGAAGGCCTCCGAGTACAACAATGGCGAGTGGTAGTCCTCCGCATTTGTTAACCATCTCTTTTCCCATGCGCTCAATTTGAGACCAATGAAATTCGCCGAAAAGATCTCTTGGACATGCTTTGCGTTCCAAAAGCTCCCAACTCCCTTTAGGAGTTAGAAATGGAGGTTCGATTGCACAATCATGCGGATTGGCATACAAAGCAACTTGCTTGCTACGTGTGGTGAAAACAATTTTACTTCCTCTTACTCCTCTTGGAAAAACCTTTCTAACATTATCCCAATCGTCTCTTCTCCAAATATCATCAAGAACCACAAGATATAGCTTCTTTTGTAACTCATCTTTTATCGATTCGACTAGATCGTCCTCCTCCAAGGGGTTCAAAATCTCTCTTTTTCTTTTCCTTTCTTCTAGCAAATCTTCTGAATCATTTCTGGCGTATTGAGACTGAGAGAAGCCAACTTGAATCAAGATTTCGGACAAAACATCCCTTAACACGTACTGCTGAGATATAAAAACCCAAGCGCAACAATGAAAATGTTTCTTCACATCACTATCATTATACACCTTCTTAGCTAGCGTGGTCTTGCCCAATCCGCCCATCCCCACGATCGGAACAACGCGGAGCCTGTCATCTTTCTCCTCCAACAGGCGAGTCTTCAAAATCACCATGCTATGGTCCAAGCCAATAACATCATCCTCGTCATCTGGATACGTTCTTCTAAAACTCCGTTGTCTCTCTAACACCCCGGGCTGATCAACAAATTCAATGGCAAAATTCTGCCTGCTAGCGAAGATGCTTTGTATCCTGGCATTAATGATTTCAATTTCTTTGCGAAGATTTCGGAGATGGCGAGCTTTGAAGTAGGAATCGTCGACTTTGACGATGAAGATCTCTATGACGTCTTCAATATCACAAGCAACGTTTCTGACTTCCGCTACCAAATTGCGGACCTGGTGATCTTGTTCTTGCATGCTATAAGCACTCTTCAAGAAGCACTGCATCCACCGTAGCTCGCTTTGCAAGTTCTCCACGTCGTCCTTCACACTGATCAATGAAGATATTTCATGGATGAGTAGATCCGAGATTCTTTGGACTACATGTGATAAGATTGCCTCTGTAAATCTAGATAATGCAAGAATTTCCGCCATTGTCGTTAAAGCTGGCCTGAGTAAGAGATGAAATTATAATGTCAGTAAGTGGTGGAGCCAATGAAAAAAAGGAAGAAGTGAAGATATGATAAACTACTATTAGAGGCTGATAAACAAAAAATATTGTTGAGACTATCATCGTTTTACTTTTTAAGGACGGTGAGTGTAAACACAAACGAATAGTTTATTTGTCTGATCTTAAAAAGGACAATTAGAGAATATAATTATAGATAATTATTGATTATCGTGTATTCGATCAATCTTAATATTATATTGTATTTTAAAGTTATCCTTATACAGAAGTTTAGTCTTTTAATTTTTCATCCGATAATCACTTCATTAGGCATTCTTTGTAATTCTCTTTTTTTCTAATCTCACCTTAAAACTTAGAAAAAATTTTATAATTTTGTAATTTTCTGAATTGGTTGTTATTAAAACTTATGTAACGTGAGTTCAAAGTTTCTACCTTTAGCAAAAAAAAAACAAAATATATAAAATTGTTCCAATTACTTTCTAATACAATTAACGCGGAATCTTGACTTAACCTCCGTTATAATGTCAACAAAACTGATAATACTAAAATATTGTTTGATGCAGAGTCATGTAATGATTCTGATCGGAATTAATATCCCCCTCCCGACCCAAAAAAAAAAGTCAGATTACAACGTGACTAAGAGTTCTTCTAGTTTGAGCCGGTCCACTTTCTCGTATAACTAATCAAAACACGTTAAACTGCTAATAATAGTATTAATTTAACAAATAAAAAAATAATTTAAAACTTGCAATAAATTTAACAAGTTTAAGAGTAAGCGGCAATGTCCTTTTGTTAAGGTACTGTTATATCGTAGTCAAACAAAATTAAAACAATATACATAATCATTTAATCAAAATGCGATGATAAGATACATGCAGTATGAAATATATCGATAACAACCATATTACAATTCGAGATTTCTCCAAATTAAACTGCTACATTTTTTCCAACAAAAAAAAAAATGTTGCCAGCGAACCAAAAGGCATTGCATGATTTTTTCCTTTTTTGACTTGATTACATGATTATTTTTAATATCTTTTTTTTCTTTTATCTTTTTAATAGTTAATTTAACTTATGCCGGTTAATATGGAAAAGTTAGTTCTATTCCAACGTAGGGAATTAATATTAAATGGTGCTAACCACCTTTTTAATTTGCTCATTTACTGTTATAATTACCACGACTCCCTTTTGAAAATTCAATATTGCCCTTGTCTATTAGTAGTCCTAAATATTTTGTGGATTTTTGGGCTAGTTTTTTAAATTTCTATTCTAATAGTAGTATTAACCTAATAATTAATATATATATATATATATATCTTATTTTCAATTAGAACATTCATCCCTTAAAAAAAATATAAATAAAAAATAAATGGTGTTCCTCTACACACGGCCATTAATGTATGCCCATAATGTAATTTGCAATGAAATATATTTTTATGTGACAATCATCAAGACTGGAGACAACTAAATTAATTCAAGCCAAATGAAAGAAGCTGATACAACAAGTTTTACTTACTGACCTAGTTCTTTGCTGGCTAGTCCTGCCTCCCCGCAATGCTCATGCAATGGATCGGACTCGTTTACTTATTAATCACTTCTCAGCTCCCCAGCTGGTCAACGTTTACCAATATATACATTTACAAGTAGTATGAAGCCTGAACAAGAAAAACAAAACGTAATTAACAAATAAACTAAACGTAGCACAAATCTCTACTAACTTACCAGCCCTGGAAAACCCCTATATATATATATATATATATATATATGTATATATAATAGTAATCATCATCATCATCATACAATACAAAGCGTTATTTTTACTGTCTTATGTGAAGAGACTGAACCAGATATAAACAATCAGATAGGATAAACCTTCCTAAAAACATGTTGATTATCACCTCTCGTAGACTTGTTTGTGAATTCTACAAAATTAAGACATTTTCTCGACGGTCTTGTTCGCACAGAGAGCAAGTAATTAAATACTTGGAAATTAAAGAAAGGGTGAATTTCAAATGTCAACATCCTTTCATTTATAATCGGGCTTTTTTTAAGTAAAAGCTGAAAATGAAAATTAACAACTAACAAGCGATAAATTTATAACAAAATCTCAAAAACGTCCATAAAACTTACCAACAATAAACGAAGTTGTAATCTGGTTCCGGAGATTTCTAGAAGTTGACCCAAGAAATCCGACGGTGAAATTATTCATAATTAAATTCTGAACTCGCTATATCAATTTCTGACACAAAACAAAACAATAACCAAAAATTAAAATTTAAAAAAAAAAAAAAAAAAAAAAAAAAAAAAAAAAAAAAAAAAAAAAAAGCCCTTTTGAAGCTGAAGATTTGGCTTCAGAAAGCCTGTATATTTTCTATTAACACTGAACAAGACTTGCCGAAATCTGCCACCTTCACCATAATTAAAAAATTTGGGAATCACCTAACCTTTTGCCTTGGGATGAGATATATATATATAGTCTCACTTAAACTCAGTCTGCACTGCATGATTGTCTTATTAATGTTTGGATCATTTGGAATAACGTTGTATATCTTCTCAGTTAAGTAACGAAGAAAAGTCAATTAGAGTAGTTATTCAGTCCCACCTACCAACGACTTTCTGCTTAGTGTAATAAATATTATTCAGACGTAAGGGAAAGAATCTGTAACAGACTTTAATTAGAAATTCTGGAATCGAAAATGAAATTCCCTTTGAAAAAATTAGAAAAAGGGAGATGAAATAGTAACTAAACAATCGAAAAGATATAATTAGCATTCGCAGATAGCAACCTAAGTATAAAGTAATTAAGCAATTCTAAAGTATATACATTAATTAAACAGTTTCGTACATATATATATGTATGAGAAATTAGGAAAGAGACACTTTAATTGTATATATATGTACATATATATATATATATTATAGTAGTTTATACAGTTGAAAAATGAGAGTGACAAATGACTTATCATTCAATAAAATAAAAAAGCGAATATTGTGTATTAAGACGTTATCGAGGATTTAATTAAAAGAGATTCTAATTTGGAGGTGCCTTGTTAGTTACGCAATAAACATTGGATGTTTTGGACTACCATGTCTGATCACACATTTTTTGCTAGGGTATAACAAGTGGCTAATAAACTAGCTTCATTCGATAGATTACCATGGATTACCTCCAATAATTTTATCTCTTACTAGAGATTTAATACCCATGAGTTCGTCTTCGTCATTGAGATTATGTACTATTAATTTCTCCTATCTAGATATCTAAAACTAGGATTTCAAAATGACCTTAATTTGGATAAAATCCGGAGCGTTTGATTGGTGTTATTGCCTTTGTGTTGTATTTTATTTACTGTATCGGATTATTTTGTCTTCTTTTCTTCTTTGCATAATGTTATGGAGTACTAATGGTGCCCAATACCACAATAACGTATTTGTCTGTTACTGACTAATTATAATTATAATTCAAATAGAATCCATGTGAGACCAATTTATTAATTAGAATTATCCAATAACAGATAGACATATTATCGTAGTGTTGGGCACCACTAGTGCCTATACCATTGCTATAATAACCCAGTTTTTCAAAGGGTAATTTGATCATTTGACTTTGTATATATATATATATATATAAAAGAGAAACAAATTATATATATTACCTTCTCTCTCCTTCTCATACCCTCTCCCGAACTCACTTTCTCTCTTTTGCTCTCACTCGTCGCTCTCGGCCGAAAGAGGACGAACGAACGCCGGAGCTGTCGTAACCATCGTCCGGTCTACCAGACCACCGACAAAGTCCTCCCCTGCTGCCGAGCTCCGTGTTGCCACAAAACACCATTAATGGCCATGAGGAACTTTGAATTTTTGGTGATGATTCCAGTTGTTTCACCGCGCATTCTTGGGTTCATTGGGTTCGTATCGTCGAGAGAAATCTCAAGATATATATTTTACGATCCTATTTACTTAATTTGAAAGTTATTATTTTTAAGTGCTTTGAGATTTGAATTTTAGTTTTCGATCCGACCATTAAATTGTGTTTTCGATGTCATTTTTAGAATGTACTCGAAAAATGTAGAAGTTTGATATATATATATATTGACTATATTTGGTGACCGATATAAAAAATAATATCTAATAGCTTAGATTTTATCTCGTTTTGTGTGCCACCGGTTCAGTATTGTCCCGGACCCAAATTAGTCTAGTTATATGTCTAACTTAATTATTTTAAACATTAGAAATTTAATGGATAGGTCCACTTATTTACTTGAAGCTCTGTTGAGACATTAGTTTTCCCAAGTGAGTAATCGAGAGTGTGAAATTGGTTCCTGACCCTCCGAATGATCATTCAACGGTACCTTGAGCATGCAATAGAATGGTATCGCTATTCTGGTGATGTAGAGATTCAGTTACTTTCGTTTTATATCGTTTTCGAATAAAATTTATTTTCAGCAACATAAGAGAACAAATGTGGTTTTTGAGTTATTTGAATATGATGTGATAGAATATAATCGTATGATATATACGGTATTGTTCTGGAAATTTTTTTAGTGCATGTTATTTTTAGGTATATTAAAAATAGGGCTATTATGCTGCTCATTTTTCTATAAAACTTAATTAACCATTTTATTAAAAACTAGAGTATCATTTAAATTTAAATTACTACATGGATATTTTTATACATCAGATAAGAGTATATGTATCATAGGACCACACATGAGTACCATGTTAGCATCATGAGATTTCTTATAGAGTTACGCTATGGCCCCACCGACGGTGCAAAGTCCGTAAACTAGTACGGAGTATTTTTTCTGATTACCTCCCTATTTGGTAGGCGTAAGCAATGCAATTGCCCTTCCAGGTTTGGTAGGCGACACACTAGTATTCCCTCCGATTATAGGCTAGGTGTCAGCCAGGCTGTATGGCACATATAATGCCAACAGCCTGGTTTATAATGATGAGAGGTGGTGAACTCATGGGTATAGGTGGATTTGTGTCATGCGTTTGTGAACTGAATGATTTTTAGATGTCATACTTTTTATATATCTATATATATATGTATGTGTATACGAACTATTGGTTTTGGATAACATGTTTTCATATCTATAAATATAGTTATATGTATATACATATACGAACTATCAGCTTTGGTAATGGATATGTATAAGTATATATATATGGTTTTGCAAAAAAGTATTTTAGATTAAACTAATCATGCAAGGGCTTTCCATCACTAAAAAGATTTTTAAATAAGGTAACAGTCTTCCTACTAAGCTCTCAAGCTCACCCCTCCTATTTTCCTCTTTTCAAGTGATTATTGATTCGAGTCGATTATTGATTCGAGTCAATTATCTCGACGGCCAGGTAAGTCGCTTAGTTTACGTTACAGACTTTTTCCTATTCCTCTTCAGTTATTCTTTATAACTTGTTCCATTCTTTTTATTTCTAACTATTTAGCTAAGTTTGTTGCTTATGCTAAGTGAATATATTTTATACTATTTAAGGATTTGGTATATAAACGGGACCCTTTGGTTCCCAAGGAGAATATTTTTTAAATATTCAAGTACTTGGAATTTTGATTAACCTTGTGAATTAATTTTTGGACTTTCCCACTTAAGATTTATAAACTTCATTTTAATCAAAATTAGAGTTTTTATTAAACCAAGTTTTGGTTCAACTTGACCGTGTTTTTCTTCAATTTTTATTGCTCTATCTACTTTTATAAATCAAACTAAAGTTAGATTCCTTCTTATATCAAATTTCTAATAATTTGAGGACTAAAATGAAAAAAAATCCAAATACTTAGTTTTCTCCAAATTTTACAAAATTCTTTATTTATCTTAATTTACAATCAAAATTACCAAAAGTCACGACCTTAGATTTTGGGTCGTGACAGTAATGGTATCAGAGCACGATTTCAGATTAGTCTAGGATCATGCTTGTGTAAATTTTTTATGTTTAAAAATATTTTACGAATAGTTTTGATAAATACCTCGATAAGTTGTTTTTTCTCTTATTCCATCCAAGTCTTCTCTTAAGTCTCCTCAAAGTGAAATTCTAGTGTCTTTAGGAAGGTGATTTCTCAAGAATTTTGGTCTCGGATATTTTAGGTTGACATAAGACTAATGAATTCCACTCTTAACGTAATCCTTTACTTCGAATGGATATTCGTTCTTATACTCTTCCATTCATTCAGGTTGTAGCCTATATAAACCTCCTAGGTTCTAAGATAGCAATCCAGTATCTTGTATCTTAGTTGTTGTGTCTTGACTTTCTTATGGATTGTCTATGTGTTGTCCCTCAGGTTTTGATTATAGCTTTAGTTTGCAATAATAATTGTGGTTGTATTTTCTTAGGGATTTTTGCATATGATGCATTGGTTTGGTGTTTGTACTTTAACTAATATGACTTGACTCTATTAGTGTTTATGTGACTTAGGCGTTATTTTCTTGTAAATGATATCTTCGTGATCGTTCGATTTGGATACATTGTGACTTGATTATATAATTGAGTGTTTGTGTTGGTGGTACTTTCTACATAGCATGCCCATTGATTGAGTGAATAGTCTGATATTTTGAAATATTGTTTAACTATTAAAATTATATTTCTCTAGTTCCATCTAATTCTGTTATTGTGATTCTTTGAATGAAAATTCTCAAATTGTTGAAAGTAGGTTAGATTTAAAACCAGGTTATTTAGTTTCAGAACTTTTAGAAATGCCAAGTTGATAATTAACATTTTGAATGATGCAGACTTTATATTTGACTAAGGTGATATATTTATTTTCAAAAAAATTATGGACATTTTAAACTTGAGTATTGTTCAGGTGAAAGTAATACATTTTTTCAAAGGATGTATTGTTTTAAATTAAAATGTTATGTTGAGACTAAACTTTACGAAGTCACCTAACCTATTTATATATTAGTAAGATTTTGTTTTATATTTAGAAATATTGATTTAAAAGATCTCTAGACCAAGATGTTTTGTTTTTATAAATGTATATTCGGAAATCAAACTTTTCAAGTTCTATTTTAAACTTTAGGCTTAGTAGATTACTAAGCATTTTCTAATCCCTATTTAATACTTGTTTTGAGATTTAATGAATATTGTCATAAGTATGCTTGAAAAAGGAATAAATGTAAGTTACTTAAAGAAACACTTTGGATAAAAATATTCACAAGTTTGGTCACTCAGTAAACTTTGGTGTGGATTGAAAATGATTTTGGGAAAAATCTTTAGCTTCACGGGTATGTTTGAAGATTTATACCTATGATTTCTCTAGACTATACTAATTAGAGGATAGAAACTTGACTACTTGCATTATAAAATACTTATTGGGTGAAAAGTTTGAGTTAGAATTTTAATTTAAATTCTATAAAGCTTGTCACTTGAGCCTTGTGCATAGAATTTTAATTTAAATTCTATAAAGCTTGTCACTTGAGCCTTGTGCATTCTATGTTTTAAATTTCATATTTCCTCTAAAATTTATTTGATATAGTTTAACTTGTTGATTGATACATGTTCCCTTGGTATCTATTAGATTATTGAGTCACTATGATTCATGCTAGCTCGATTTCCTATAGTGTGAACAAAAATTACATTGGAGTTATGCAGGGCTTGTATTAATTGGACTTTGGGCATTGTGTAATCGGTTTGGACCAATCTCCCTAGTGCTGGGAAATACATGGGGGGAGAATGAGATTTTAATTTTCAAATCAATAAAAGGTATTGGGTTATATGTCTTGGTTTTATATTTGACGAGTCTTGAGTGGTGCATATTAGTGTATGATTTCCCACGGTGTGAACAAAATTTGGTTTTATGTTTGACAGGTCTTGACGAGCTACTTAGCTTTATGGACACATATTTAGGATACAACCAAATCTCCATATGCGAGCTCGATGAAGACTATACCTCGTTCATTATAGATTGTGGATTGTACTGTTACAAGAAAATGTTATTGAGACTTATCTCGTGCTTCGGACAAATACAAACCATTCTTTGAATTACTGAAAGGCCCTAAGAAGTTCGAATGGACTGAAACTTTTGAGCACATATTCCAGGAGTTAAAAAAGAATCTTGGATCTCCCCTGCTCCTCTTGAAACTAAAAAAAAATGAAAAATTGTATTTGTATCTCGTTGTTTCTCCATATGCGTCTAATTTACTATGTGATTAAATGATTGCTCGATACCGAGACCCGTTATCCAGAAATAGAAAATCTCGTATTAGTGTTGGTCATCGCCTCAAGAAAATTGCAACCATCGAGATATTTACCAATTTTCTTGTTAAACAAATTTTATAAAAGCCTCAAGGCTGCTTAAATGGGCAGTTAAGTTGAGTCAATTGGATTTTACGTTTGACCAAGAACTACGATCAAAGGCCAAATATTGGCCGAATTTATCGCAAAATTCACATACGATGACAACATATCTGTTGAGGAAAATGTTGTCAAATCAATTATACGTTGATGGGTCAAATCAATTTTATAAAAAATAAATCAATTTTTAAAAAATGAATCAAAATATTTTGATATCTAAATACGAAAACATCCATTTTTTAAATAATTTTTAAAATTCAATCATTTTTTAAGAGTATTTGAAAAACTATTATTTTACAAATTATGATACAAAATTTAGTTATTTCGCTATAAGCCCATATTACATACTTGTCAAGTCCATTTCCCTTTTTTTCCCTAAACGGTGAATCGGTGACAAAGTGTTCCATCCCATGAGAAATAGAATGAACCTGGCCACATGGAATCATATGCATACGGGAATTCTAGGAGAAAAATAATGAATTGAAAAGAAACCCAAATGGTTTGGTAGGAGCAAATTCCTAGTTGTATTGTTCTTGAATATCACTTTTTCGCCAATAGAAAATTTTCATAATTCTCTTTCAAAAAAGTCCGAAGCGGAAAAGAAAATAAACGAGGAAGGACACGTAAGATCTGATATATTTGAGATGGAAATAATAAGCAGAAACTTGTAATTTTTTTTTTCTTCCTTATTACTTATTTGTGTTGTATTTATGGACAATATCGTCCAAAACATTTTACCGGAACTTGCACAATAATTGCTAGTTTGGGAGGTCAGGTCATCAGGCGACGGTCCACACGCAAAGAAGACAGGCTGGGTTTGGGTCCACACGCTAAGAAGACGAGAGTCGAGAGGAGACAACCCATGTTTGGATCCACATTGACCTCCACGCTCAGTCTTTCACTTTCCTTTATTTAAGTTCAATCACTTTAATCTCATACAAACCACACTGTCAGTTTCCATCTCTTTTTTCTAGATCTTGAACCCAGATCAAGTTCATTAAATTTAAGCGACCTTAGAAAAACACATATATATTCTCTGAAAGTTTTTAAGTATATCATTTTTTGAATTTGCTTGTTGAATTTTGAAGAAAATTCAACCCACGTGACTAGGAAGATTTTGATGGTGTCATTATAGCTTCGGAAGATCAATCGGCATCAATTTGTTTCTACTGTACGGTGGATTGACTAGGTAAGACAACTCCACTCAATTCTTTTTTCTTTGAGTTGTTCTGTATTAATTTCATTATTAATCCGGATTAGTAGATCTTCTCACCACATGAAACAACATATCATTTTCTTATAGGAGTATATTCTTCTTTTTAGGCCACGAACTGTAGGATAAGATTCAGTTTTGCTCCTCTAACTTTTAAATTTCTCATCTAATCTTGAGGTAGTTCATGTCCAAACTTTGAACAATCTATCACGACACTACTAAAATTTAGATAGAAATAGCCACATGACCTTAGTGAGTAGGTAAGAATATTACTAATTTTAACTCTACGTAAGCCACTCATGTGAGGTCACGTGACTGTTTAGTCCAAATTTTTAAAATATATCTATAGATTTCCAAATTCAATGACATGCATCCATACACTTGTGCCTTAAGGCATGCAGCCTTCAGTCTATAATCCAATCTCAAGAATAATATTTAGTCTTCGAAAATGCTCTACGAATTCTCCAAATAATTGAAATATCTACAAATTACATGATAAAAAGCGTTTTGAATCCTCGATACATTTTTAGACATAAAAAGATACATTAATAATAATCTCACCACTTATGATATCTGAAAGCATTGCAAGTACTATAAAAAAAAAAAAAAAAAATTCTCATTTTGCCCAAAACCCTTCACCATGATTGCCTTGGAGAGAAAAAGTGAGAACGGTGAACTAAAAAGCCCAATAATAAGTAACTGCTAACCTTGATTTGTTGGATAAAACACATAAATAAATCAAAAGGTTTAGTAAATCATTTTTCAAAATTTAGTATTTTTACAAGTATTAAATCAAATGACTAATTGATGAACAAAATGATTTTAAAAACCTGTTGGAAGACAATTTCTGAGCAATCCAAAGAAGACAAGCCAATAATGCAAACCCAAAAATACTAAGTACATGAAACCTTCTCAAAAGTCACGAGCAAGTCAGGACATTATTGATCCAAGAACTCGGTTCGAGCACCGTACATGTTGGATTTTAAATTATTTTCGCAGTGAAAGAACCTAAGAATATTTAAAAATTTTCTTAAAATAATTGATTATATGATGCATAATATTAATTTATAGCAAATAGAAATATACAAAGATAATAGATCTAATATCTCTTGTAGTATATTAGCGGATTCTATCCGCTTTTCTGTCTTCAAAATTACGATCTCCTAATTCAAGCCTTAAGCATAATTAGATGAATATGTGGACTGTACAATTTCTTAAACTCACACTTTAGACACTTACAATATTCTCAATACATGAGACTGCGAGAGTTTACATTATAGAGAATAAGAAGACTCTCTTATTTTTTTCTCTAAGTTATGGAGGCTCTATAGAAAAAATATGTAGTATGTTGTGTATATATATATATATATATATATATATATATTAATCTATTTATTAAACTATTTAATAAATGAATTAATTAATATATATATATTTACAAAAACTAACTAAAAATAAATAAATCATTTTCTTTTAAACGTAATGTTTTCTATAAATATATATGTTTAGATTAATTAATCTAATTAATTTATTAATACATACATACATATATATTTAAGTAAAAAAATTTATTCAATTTCTCAATTTCTGTTTATCTAATTATCTGATAATTAAGTATTTTTAAATTCAAAATTTAAATAAATTAAGAAACTTATTCCTCCATAAATTTAAAATTAATTATTTAATTAATAACAATTATTAATTATTGTAGACATACAATTTATCCAGACAAAATGTGTAGTAATAAAAATTATGTAACATCCAATATAATGTTTGTAAGAGGTCGAATTGGGGACCTGTGGACTTGTAATTCAAGTTCCAATAAATTATGATAATTAATTAAACTTTTTAATTAATTTGTCTAATTTATTATTTCAAATATTACTCTACTAAAAATCTGGAATTACACTCTTGAAATTATAGAATTAATTTACTCAAAAAATAATAAGCAGTCTATTGATTTAATCATTACATGTAGTTCAATCCTCTATAGATAATTCATAATTAGAACTAAGTCATATTCCATTTACCTCTCCAATTACATATTTATCCATGTGTACCATTGATTCTCCAATGAACAATTAATTTATAAATTTTTTATAAATTCAGTACTCAAACTGTTTAAGTCCTGAAACAATACACAAGAGAATTATCTTTCTAGCTTTCTAATGGAAGGAATGGATTCCATATTTGTAAGTTACATTTCCAATTACTCATCTCATCATGCTTCGAAGATACAAGTATTTTGACCTGTTTAAAAAAAAATCTTTAACAAATATGTTAAAGAACATAATATTATAAATAGGAGTCTATAACTACTCAGGATTAAGATTGATTTACATATGATAATCTAGTAATATTATTTGAACTCTCAACAGTTAACAAAATTTATATGAGATTTAAATCATATCTGGTCTAATCTTATATAATCGAATTATATAAAGTACTTCTATTGTAATGTCAACCTATCAATAATCCGGATAAGACTATTACATTTTCAATGTTAATAGACCTTACTAATAATACTTAATTAAAGAACACAAATTTTAATTAATTATTACGGATTATATTTAGTTTATTATCCATAAATTTAATCATCATGTATATAACACTTATATATTAAATTTCTGGTCACATAAATAATTTAGAGATTTTCTGATATTTAAAGACATACAAATTATGCACAAATTCAAATAGAAAATTAAATGTCATTTTATTAATTCAGCAAATATCCAAAATATACATACTTTTAGAGCATAAACTCTAATAGCACCTTATGCCTTGGAACATTAAGCCAATAGACAAATAGTAGTGTGCCACCCCGTAGATTTTGTACTATCACCAAATGGAATACAATTGTGAGACGAAGTCTGTACAAAATGTTAATTTGCCACTATTACTTTGACACGGCCGCTCTTGATTATACTATACACTTTACAATAATGATATAGTTTATTTAATAAATTTTTAAGATAATAAAAAATTAAAAAATTAATATATTTAACTCTTCATCGTTATAAAATTTTTTAATAAATTTTTTATTAAATGTAAAAAATAAAATAAGTAATAATAATAAATTTAATATATTTAAACTGAGTCATCGTTATAGGTTTTGAATGAAATTTTTAAGTGGTAACATTTACTGCCTCAAATCTAAAAAATTTAATAAATTATTTTATTTTACCTATAGCAACAAAAGAAAATTATTGCTATAGGTTTTAAATAAAATTTTGAACAATAACATTTAGTATTCTCAATTTCGAAATTTAAATGAAATAATGTCACTAAGGCTATAGCAATGACTTTTCCTATATCATTGCTATACATGCTCCATAATAAAAACAAATATTTTTTTTTCTTATTCTATCTTCTTATTCATTCACTCTCTCTCTCTCTCTCTCTCCAAACTCCACTTTCTCTCAACCTTTCTCTCCGATTTGTACTCTCTCTCACTCTCTCGCTCCAAAATAATATATATTCATATATATATATATCAAGTTTTTTTACTTTTATGTATTTATGTATATTTTTTGTTATAAATACTAATTATTAGTTTCTTTGATTAATTGTTTATTCAGGTTTGTATTATTATAGATTTCAAGTTTTTTCTTCGTTAGATAGGTAATTTTTTTCTAAATTCTTATATAGTTTAATTAATTTTTTAAGTACGAGGATTAAATGCTTTGGGTATTCATAAAAATATGTGGACTTTGTATTATAATTTTGTGGAATATTTATTATTTTGAAGTTAAATATACTTTTTGTGATATATATATATTTTTATTTATGAAATATATGAATAATTTTAGAATATGGAATATATTTATTTAAGAGTGTTAGTTTTAATTTTGATTTTGATTTACAAGTTTGATTTTTTTTAGTTCTTTTTTTGGAGCGATTTTAATTCTTGTGAGTATAACTTTATTGTTTATATTTAAGTAATTATTTAAAAATTAATTTAGATTAATTAAATAATTTGTAATTTTTTTTAAATCTGTAATATTTATAACAACGACATTTATCATAGCTATTGGTATTAATTTATATATAATTTTTTAAAAAATATGTCTAAGTCCTCTACAGCGATGACAAAATATACTGTCGTTATAGACAATGTACACTAACCAACTTACAACGACGACTAAAATGCGACGACATTCTGATTTATAACAACTTATAGATCCTTGTAGTGTCCAAATCTAATCATGGCTCTCTAATAGCGATCGAACTTACCTCAATTTTGCCTATATGAAAAGAGGTCTTAATCACTTTATCAGGTCCAAAACTGTGTCTAAAAAATTACTGACATGACCATCATGGTAATTTAGAGAATAGTTTTTAATATATTTTAATACATCAACGCATTTATACGAATAGTCAAAAAATTATTATATACAAAGCATATTCCTAAAAAATGGTAACCTTATAGGAAACTACCTTATCTAATCTTGAATAGAAAGGATCTCTTTTCAAATATATAAAGCTACTAATTATTCCTATGTTTATACTAAATGATATAGAAGAAATAACTCGCTCAACACTCCCTCAAATTGGTACATCAATGTCTCTAATGCCAACTTGTCCAGTAAGTTATGGTAGTTTTTACTCAAAACAACTTTAATAAGCTTATCTCAGAGTTGATCTTCTTATCCGACAAAAGGAAAGTAGATGATTTTTTATTCGAGATTCTGGTTTGTAAAATGCCTAGTCAACTTTAATGCGCTTAGTGTGATCATTCTGGACAAAGTTATGAGAGATCTTGATTGCTGCCTTGTTCTCGTAAAACAAACTCTTTTCAGTACTGGGTGCAAACCCAATCTCGGTTAAAAATCTTCTTAGCCAAAGAAGCTCATAGAGTCCTTTGGACATTCCTCTAAATTCCACTTCTCCATTCGAAAAAGCTACTATCTTCTGCTTTTTACTCCAAGTAACCAAGTTACCACCAACAAAGGTGAAGTACTCTGACATGGACTTTCTGTCCGACACAGTCTCTACCCAATCCACATCCGTATATTCATGAATATTGAGAAGATTTTTCTTAGAAAACATGAGTCTTCTGCTTGGTGCAAATTTTAGATATCGAAGCATATGATCCCCAACCCCATATGATTTTCACTAAGGTTATGCATCTATTGGCTTACCACGCTAACTGCATAAACTATATCCATGCGGTAAATTAGCTGCCTACCAGCTTTTGATACCTTTCTTTATTTGTTGGCATCTAATCTGGATGTTTCCTAAGTTTGTAATTTTGTACTGGTGTGTCACCCGGCTTATAATCAGTCATTCCCACCTCAGATAATAAGTCTAAAATATATTTTTTCTGAGAGAAAAAAAAATACCTTGTTTGATCTAGCTACTTCGATTGTCCAGAAAGTATTTTAATCCCTGAAAGTTCTTCATTTCCAAATCACTACCCAACTACTCTTGAAGCTTCGAGATTTATTTTATGCCGTCTTCTGTGAGAATCATGTCATTCACATAGTTTACAAAACAATTTACATTAAAAAAAAAAAAGTCTAAGGATCTCCACTGTAATACTATCTCCACGATAATACTGTCACGACAGAAAATCCAAAACCGTAACTTTTAATAATTTTAAGTAAAAATAATAATAAACAATAATTTACAAATTTTTAGAAAAATTGAGTACTTGAAAATCAAGTTCTCGTCCTTAAAAGTAAATAAATTTTAATATATGACAAATTTGAGAATTATGAAATTATCTGCTAGTTTTAAATTTCTAAGAAATTCTTTATTTTAAGTTTAGAAAACAATCTTAATTAACAACTCTAGAAACTTTTATTAATTCATGAAATTTAACGAATAAGTTCAATTTTAAACCTTAGGCCCATTATTTAATTAATTCACATAAAATCAATTTTTTTTCTAAGTACTCGATTTAATATCAAAATCGTCCTTCTACATCTATTCCGTAAATACTCTACCAATGGCTAAATAAATTTGATATGGAAAGGAAAAATGATACATGATATAAACCAACTAATAAAGAGGATTAGAACTATAAGCATATGTCAATCATGCTTACCAAACCACCAGAATAATTACCACAAAATAAATCGACACCTGAAAATGAGAGAAAGTAGAGGGTGAGCACGTAAATGCTTAGTAGAAATTCAATTACTTTTTTGAATTGTTGCAATTTTACCAAACCTGCATAATTAATACCTTTTCCAAAATCCATTTATAGACCAGTTATCAAATAATTAATATCTAGAGTAGTCGCATATTCAAAACTGAAATAAAAAATATATATTTATACATATCATAAATCAACTCATCCCATGAGTTCACACCCTCTCATCACAAACTAGAGTAACTCGTACTACGTGTATTAAGTACTCTCTACCTGATAACTATCCCAAAAAATCATAGGAACATCCATGTGTCTAGCCTACTAAACCGAAGGACCAACTAAATGCCTATACCTACTGAATAAGAATAATTAGAAAAAAAAAAATCCCGCGTGGATTTACGGTCTCTCACCGAAGGTAGGTGTACTAGTTCGCCTATTATAATATCGCAAAGCCTAAGATGTATCTCACGTCTGATCTTATGGTATGTACAAAATGTAACAAGATATATATATATAATAACCATGCAAAATAAAACCAAATAATATTTTAAAATTCCGCTTGATATTATTCTGTAATTTACTGTCCCTTGGGTAAGAAATCCACTAGATCACCCAAAATGACGATTTTATTTACATGTATGGAAGTCATATAGTCTAATTCTAAAATAATTCAAGATTTTCCAACAGTTCATTAAAATATTATTTAATTCATGATTTTTCACAAAATAGTCATAAGATAAATTTTAAATTAAATTATGTATAAAACTAGGCAATTGAACTCTTACCTTAATTCAGTGTTCAAAAAGTGCTACGGAGCTATAGGGAAAATTTGTTGTTATTTAGGTGTCGTTTGGAAGGTCAGGTTTCGTTTTTGAATCTTTGATCGATAGGTTTGCAAACTCGATTTTTAATCAGAGCTTCAGATTATGAAATGGACTTTACTACTGAATTTAGAGCACCCAAAAATCCTAGATTAGACATATAGTTTGAGCGATTCAGGCTTAAGTTGAATTCGAGCCCATGTCACGCAAAATAAGACGATCTAAGCCATTAGATTTAGATTTTCTTGCTCGTCACAAAATATAGGCAATATATATATATATATATCAAAAAAAATATTTCACGAATACTTCACAAATATGAGGTTTATTTTACAATCTAACGGTCAAATTAAAAATTTTAAATATAAAACTCAAAATAACTCAAAATTATCAAACATGGCAAAATTTAATCCGAGTAAAGTTAAGTCAAGATATCTACCATGACAATGCTCGTGTCGAGATGAATTCGAGACGCCCAAATTTGCAGCTTGAAATCGCCGGAATTGAAATCTTCCCACTAGCATTTTTTGCACTTTTCCGGCAAAATGGTGGTCCAGCAGTTTTAGGGCGATAGATAGAGCTTCGTGGCGAGCTGATCTAGGCAGTTGGTGTTGGTCACCGATGGCCGGAGGAGCTCATGCGGTGGCTTGCACAGTGAAGAAGGTGGCCGTGTTGTTTTAGCCAAGAGAGAAAAGGAGAGATGGGATGAGAGAGACAGAGGAGGAAAAAAAAAAAAAAAGAAAAAATATAAGGAAAGAAACAAAGAGAGTTTTTTTTTTTAAGTTGTGGGTCCCACCACTAAAAAATATTATATTATATTAAATATTGGTGGGGTTTCACGCTTTTTCCTACTTAAAAGAATTTTATCCCGAAATTCAAATACAATTAGAAGTAAAGTAGAATGATAAAGATTAACGGCCAAAAAGAGAGTGAACACTTCAATATATTATTATAAATATCAAACCAAATACCAGGTAACTCAAGAAGTATGTAACATAACTTTGCGCTAGTATTAGAATCTCATCCACACGCCAATGTCACACAAAAGTATATGATAAAGATATACACAAAGAGGCATACAATCACAAGATGAATTACCAGTAGGTGCAAAATCTCGACACAAGAGATTGGAAACGATAACCCTAAATTGGTAATTAATCACAAAAACAGTGACGTTAACCAGTAACAGAAGTCAAAAATGCAAGACTTCTATCACAAAATATTGATGGTTAGGCACCAAATAAGTCTAATAGATTAAATATCAAGTACGTACAATACCACTCCCAGATCATAACAGATGAATAATGCACTGGGATAATTTCATATTTACAGTTAAACTTGGTCCTAAATAATCACTGAGTCTAAAGACTCTGACAAGATTCTCATTAACATAAGGCTACACTCAACAAGATAGACGAGTTTAGGGGTCAAAACGTTAACAAGAGTATCATAATTAAACCTAGAGACTCTCCAAATCTCTTTGCTCAACATAGGATTATAATAATAATCTCAAATCATCAATCACCTCCAAAGACTCTCTAAGTCTTTAGTATAGAAGGAAGTTATGCAGAAATGACTCAATATCCAATATGCAAATAAAATTGTTAACAATACTACAATATCCTAGAATTAAAGTTCTAATAGACTAGGCTATCTTTGCAGCGACACCTGTTTTCTATCTAACCTCATTTTATTTTAGAAATTATAAACAATTTTTTGAAAAATATTTTTGAAAATATGTGATACAAAATCAAGAGCATATAGGAATACTATATCAGTTCACAATAAGGTCTCATATTGGCCATAGGTAAACTAAATTTGAACTTCAAGTATTCCCTTTGTAAATATAATAACCAGAGTCCAATAACTCTCAATATAGACTCACAAGTAAATTGATGCATACGTCATCAATTATACCACTACAATGACATATGGATCCATTTCAAATCAAGTAATGAGTTATAAGATAAATTCAATACAAATGAACTTAGTGATGACCTTAATCCAATACATATTATAATAAGAGTCTTCAATAATTCCCAAAAGTTAGTAAAAATATAGTACCACGAGTAGTACTCACTCATTAATACCAAGAGAGCATACATCGACAAGATTCAATCTTGTTATCATCCGTCAATCGATTTCTTTTAAATCATAGTTAAACATAATAGAAATTTTCTTAAAATTTTTAAAACTTCTCCGTAGTTTTCAAATATGTCTCTCTAAGAGATTTAATAGCATATTTCTTTTTGTTGGTAAACCAAGTTATGCAATTAATTTCTCATAATTCTTTATTAATAAAAAACTTTAGGTAATATTTAAGTGAGTTTTTTTAAGTTTTATAACTTTAAAGTCATCACACTCTATTACTTTTATCAAAAATAATTTCAAAAAATATTTTAATGATAGGAAGAACCTATAAAACATTTTAGAAAACAATATAGTATGCCAAGTATAAACTTTTTTTTTCATCTCACTCAACTTATAAAGCATGTTTATAGAAAATAAGCTTTTATATAGCAAACTAATTTGTAATATGCATAACTCCATGAATTCAAAGGTTCAAATAAAATTCTAAAGAAAATAAAACACATTTATATACATATTCAAAATTTACTAAGCATCAAATCGAGGCATATGAATTCATAGCCTTTACCCATTAGGAAATCCATATTTCATAAGTTAAAATTTTTATTTTAAAAATGATACCATGTATAATTATATACTACCTAAGTCTCTCTAAGGCTTAGGTATTTGAAACCAAAAATACTTTTATTATGTGTGCAAATGAAATATTATTTTAAGTCTCCAACACTAGGAGTTTCAAACACTTAGAGTATCAAATTAAATCAACCACATAAATGCTCAATTTTTCAATTGAGACCAACAAGGTAAGTCAACCCAACTTGACATAACCAATCAACAAACATCATAATCATATACATCTCAATAAGGTAAGTCACATACATAATGAAAAAGTTTGGAAGAATAAATGCACCCCATAACAAGGCATATAAACTCTCAACAACAAAATTTCACAAAATTTTAAACTAAGTTTTCAAAATATGTAAATTCTCCATTTATACAAGATTCCAAACATTTTAGCATAACCAATATTACTTAGCAAAAGTGTTAGAATAAGATATTATAAATTTGACTTTCAGAAATGTATGCACAAGCTTTCAAGAATTTATAAGCACACCACATTAAATCACACCAATGATTCCTTTAAAAATACAAACTTGTGATCAAAAGTTTTTACGTAAATTTTCATAAATATTTTATGTTTAATTCTAAGTTAATTTGTAAATTAATTTTCCAAAGCTATCAAGTGACAAGTAGAAATTGGGTATTTTTTTTTTTGGTAAGTGTATTTACTACATTCAAGACTAGGAAAAATATCTCGAAACTTCACACTATGAAAATTTTAATTGATTTGAAAAATCTCTATTCTTAAACCACCATCATTAAGTATGACAACTAGTTTTTAAGAAAAATAATTATTTAAATTTTATTATGCTGGCAATTTTTATGACCTTCAATTTAAGTAGTATTGTTAATTTTTAAAACCATACATTCCTTGAAAAATTATGAACTATATACACTTAATTATTATTCAAAATTAAAACATACATAGTTCTTTTGAGAAAATAAAGATGGTACATTGGTCAAATATAAGTGTTTACTTCATTCGAAACCAAAATTATCAAATTGGAATTTTCCAAAGTTTCAAAACTAATTTATCAAGTTTTAAGTCTAAACACTTTTTAAATATTCAAAAATTCGTACATTTAAGGGTCTAATAAATAAATTTGATAAAACTAGTGCAATATAATATTTAAGTAAACACAATGTATCATACCAAATTATTAATCTAACTAGATTCTATTAATTCAAGAATTCCCTTATGAAAATTAAACTTGGTAAGATTGGAAAAGAACGATTTTTCCTTCTTTTTTTTACCAAGTCTATATTATTAAATCAATCCACAAATGAAAACTAATATGTCATGTCTACTAAAAAGTCCAACCAATGTATGATTGAAAATTACGAAGACATACTACGAGATACTCAAACTGGTTAGGCACATACAAACAATATCCAAGAAATTCAATTTCAATCCTACAAGCACAAATAATATCAAGTCAAGTACATCAAAATACAAGAAACTAAATTACTATCTTAGAAACTACAATGTTCATGTAGCTTATCACCATAATAGACATAGAAGTACAAGAATGAATGTCCATTTGAATTAAAGGATTTCGATAAGAATAAAATTCACCGGTCTTGTGTCATCCATGATACTTCTGAGACTAGAATTTCAGAGTACAACCATCCCAAGGATACTCAACTCTATTTTAGGCAGGTAAACAAAAGATTCGAAATGAATCAGAGTAAAGACATCATATTTAGTCAATTCCTAAGTGATGCATAAGATACTTGTCAAACACTTTTCCAAAACACTTTTTTAAACACAAAAATACCATAGGCAAGATCCCCAACAGATCTGAAGCTTGCGGCTCTGATACCAAAACTGTAACGACCAAAAATCCAAGATCGTGATTTTTAGTAATTTTAAGCGAAAATAGTGATAAACAGTAATTTCCAAATTATCAAAAAAATCGCGTACTTGAAAATCAAGTTCTTCAGCTTAAAAGTAAATAAATTTCAATATATAAGAAATTTGAGAATCATAAAATTATCCCCTAGTTTTAAATTTCCAAGAAATTCTCTATTTTAAGTTTAGAAAAAAAATCTTAATTAACAAGTCTAGAAACTTTTATTAATTCATGAAATTTAACGAATAAGTTCAATTTTAAACCTTAGGCCTATTATTTAATTAATTCACATAAAATCAGTTTTCTCTCTAAGTACTCGATTTAATAGCAAAATCATCCTTCTACATCTATTCAGTAAATACTCTACTATTGGCTAAATAAATTTGATACGGAAAGAAAAAATGATACAGGGTATAAACTAACTAATGAAGAGGATTTGAGAACTACAAGTATATACCAATCATGTCTGCCTAGCCACTAGAATAATTACCATAAAATAAATCGACACCTAAAAAGGAGGGAAGTAGGGGAGTGAGCATGTGAATACTTAGTAGAAATTCAATTATCTTTTTGAAATTTTATAATTTTACCAAACCTATAAAGTTAATATCTTTTCTAAAATCTATTTATAAATCAGATATAAAATAATTAATATCTAGAGTAGTCGCATATTCAAAACCAAAACTAAAAATATACATTTATACATATTATAAATCAACTCATCCCATAAGCTTACAACATCTTATCACAAACTAGAGTAACTTGTACTATGTGTACTAAGTACTCTCTACCTGATAACTATCCCAGAAAATTGTAGGAACATCCATGTGTCTAGCCTACTAAACCGAAGGACAACTGAATGCCTACACCTATCGAATGGGAATAATCCGAAAAAAAAAACTCCGTGCGGGTTTACAGGCTCTCACCGAAGGTGGGTGTACTAATCTGCCTATTATAATATCGCGATGCTTTAGATGTATCTCATGTGTGATCCTATAGTGTGTACAATATATAACAAGATATATATATATATATATATATATTTATATAATAATAATAATAATAATAACCATGCAGAATATAACCAAACAATGCTTTAAAACTCCGCTTGATATTATTCTAGAATTTACTGTACCTTGGGTAGAAAATCTACTAAATCACCTAAAATCACGATTTTATAGACATATATGGAAGTCACAAAGTCTAATTCTAGAATAATCCAAGATTTTCAAACAATTCATTAAAATATTATTTAATTCACAATTTTTTATAAAATAGTAATAAGGTAAATTTTAAATTAAATCATATATAAAACTAGGTAATTAAATCCTTACCTCAATTGAGTGTTTAAATAGTACTACGGAACTATGGAAAACATTCGGCGTCGTTTGGATATCGTTTGGAAGATCAGACGTCGTTTTTGAACCTTTGATCGATAGGTTTAAAAACTTGAATTTCAATCGGTGCTTCAGATCGTGAAACAGACTTCACTATTGAATTCAGAGCACCCAAAAATGCTAGGTTAGATATATAGTTTGACCGATTCAGGCTCGCGCCGAACCTGAGCCTACGATATGCAAAACGAGACAATCTAAACTGTTAGATTTAGATTTTCTTACCCGTCACCAAATATAGGCAATATATATATATAGATCAAAAATTTTTTTTTTCACAATTACATCACAAATATGAGATTTATTTTACAATCTAAAGGTCGGATTAAAAAATTTAAATATAAAACTAAAAGTAACTAAAAATTATCAAAAATGACAAAATTCAATCCGAGTAAAGTTAAGTCAAGATATATCTACCATGGCGACCCTCGTGTCGAGACGAATTCGGAAAGTCCAAATTTACGACTTGAAGTCACCGGAAACGGCGCCAAAATTGAAATCTTCCCGTGGGCATTTTTTGCACTTTTCCTGGCGAAATGGTAGTTTGGCAACTTGGGGGGTGATAGTTAGAACTTCGTGGCGAGGTGGCAAGCTAATCTGGGTAGTTGGTGTTGATTACCGATGGCCGAAGGAGCTCATGCGGTGGCTTGCACAGTAAAGGAGGTGGCAGTATTGTTTCAATCAAGAGAGAAGGTAGAGATTAGGTGAGGGAGAGAAAGAAGGGGAAAAAAAAAAAAAAGAAACGGAGAGAGGTTTTTTTAAGTTGTGGTATCATCACTAAAAAATATTATTTTATATTAAAAAATGGTGGAATTTCACATATACCATGATATAATAGTTTTTAATATATTTTCATACATCAAAGCATTTACATGAAGAGTCAAAAAGTATATACAACTCCTTAAAAATAGCAACCTTATATCGAAGTACCTATTTAATCCTGAATACAAGGGATTCTCTTTTCAACTATAAAGTCACTAATTATTCTTATATTTAATTTAAATGATATAGGAGAAACAACTCACTCCAACACATCATAGTTCTTTTGCTTAATTAGCACCCTTTTCTGATAACTCTTCCAAGAGAGAGTATCCGTTCCTGCTCGAAACATACATCCGAGCAGAGTTTTTGACCTCCAAACGCATTGGCGACCATGATAAATATTTGTTCCTACACTTTCCTTTTTTTCTCGCCTAGGATTATAGCAATAGGCAAAATTTTGAACCAATAAACCATTTAATTGAAAAAAGGATTGGTGTATTTGTTTTGAAGTCTCATTTATTTAATTCATGAATTTCAAAATATAGTTTCTCAACAATTTTGCTGGCTATATGACCACATTTAACCTTTTTGATTAGGTCCAATCTTACCATAGTTTACCCTTGATTATATCTAACCCATATAGTTTAAGCCAATATTTACTACAGTTAATTCATTTAACTAGGTCAATATTCAGTATTGTGCACATAATCTATGCGAAATAGGTTAGTATTTCATACTTACAATTTACAATGAGTTTCGAAATATTCATACACGTGTCTCCCTGACTAGCCTGTAAATAATAAAGCTTAACGGATCGGTACTATCACCACAAATTAATTTCTCAAGTGTATAAAGCAATGGATAACTTTAGCAATCAAATTCACTAGAAAACAACTTATCGTTGTTTAATTAGAAACAGATTATTTTGATTCCATAACAAACTATACTTATTCAAAATTATTTCTATATATGTAAACTCGTGTGATAATTTCACATACACGATGCCCATTTTGGTACAAAATCATTTATATAAGTCAAAATCCATAATCGAAAGAACAGTAATATTTTAAGAGAGAACTATTTTAGTGGAAACAGTCATTTTTTCAGTCTTATCTGCAAAACATATTTTGACATTTGAATTTCGCTTCTTCGGAACAACACTATAAACGTAATTATATTAAAATAAACATTTTATTTTATAAAAAGAAAAATACTGGGAAAAATGAAGCTTATAGTTTACCTTATTCATTTCGGCTAATTAATCCATATAGTCCTATATCAAGCACTAAATATAACATAAATTTATAATTATGATATCAATAAATTCAACTCTAATTACACAGTGAATTAATAAATATAGTTATTTTAGTGAAATAATAAATATAGTTATTTTAGTGAAAAAAACTAGGTGTATAATCAATTTTTAAAATTGATTTAAGTAGATATTCATGTTTTAAAAGTTATATCTAAACATTTATTTCTTTTAAAGTTTTAGTAGAGAAAAATATTGTATTTTTATTTTCATCATTAAACATTTAGTTATAAATTTTTGAACTTGGTCATTTATTGAATTTTGAGCCAAAAAATAGTTAAATAGCTAGTGAGCTCTTATTTTCTTAATGCTCATGGACTCTCTATGATCTACACTAATTTTTCCCAAATATTCTCATCTTCCAAAATTCACAATTGTAACTGATATATCCCATAAGATTACAAAATTTGAAGGAGAAGTTCTACAAGTCATTAGTCCATGTCATAGAGCTATGAAAGGTATCTTGCCATGTGGTCTATTTAAATTAAGCATAAATTTGCTATAGTGTCATACTTAAAAAGGCCTAGTTCTAAATTACTAGTCTAATATGTCTAATAGCATGCTATCATATATGGTGGAGTAATATATTGTGTCGCGTCATATCAGCATATATGTCTAAACATATCTCCATAAAAATTATTCATAAATCTTTTTCTTAGTGTCGTTTATTGTTTTTATTTTCAAAACTATTCGAATATAATATAGTGTGTTTTTGTCCTACTTAAAATTTAGCTTGGTTTACAATAAGCAAAAAAGAAAAGAAAAGAAAAAAAATGTATGAAGAAGACTTTTAAATAGGACGAAAAATTGACCATACTATATAAAATTTATACGTATATGTATGAGGTGTTAATATCGTGCCCTAACGTGCCCCACCTATAGTCTCTTCTTTCTTAATTCTATAATCTCTTAGCCTATTTCTTTGTTTTTTTTTTTTAAAAAAAAAGAAAAATATTTCCCGAATATTTGGAGTCCGTTGAAACCAAGGCTAACCACACTAAGTGGAAGGTCAGAAATCCATTTGAGTATTCATTATATAACATCCACTTATCCGATTAAATGTAAATTTAAAGTTCTCACAAATTTGAAGCATTGGAAGGTGGGGTTTATTATTATTCTATATTAAATAGAAACTCTGTTCAAAATTTTGTTCCATTTCAATTCAAATTGGTTGACTAGCTATTTAATATTTTTTTTCTAAAATTTAATAAATGATTAAAATTAAAAATTTATAACTAAATATCTAATTTATGTAATAATAAAAATGAAAATATAATATATTTTACAACTGAAATTTAAAAAAAATAATGATTTAATTATAATTTCTAAAACATGTAAATCTATTTAAACCAATTTTATAAATTGGTCATCCTAGTTTTCTTGAAAGGAATTTATAGCGAGTATATGGGCTGACACACATTTTAACTATTCGATGGTTTTATTATAAGTACTTTTTAATTTGCTTTCTTCCAATGGATTAATGCGATACCACTTTCAATAATACTAGCGGACAAATTTGGCACCAATTAGTTGATTTATTAAATTTTAGGCTTTCAGGGACACCCATAAAAATAGCGTAGAATATGCGATCTATATGATCCTACTTTTTTTTAAATATATGGTATTATATTAGCATGTGTACGTTCGTGCTTTTTAGTTATCTAATTATTTCTAACAAATCAAATGGATCTCAGAATCCCTAGAAAGTAGGTGGATGTCTTTAGATTAATATTATAAGTGTCAACATTTTTGGTAAAAGCATCATTAGATTATTGAGATGCTTTGTGATCAGCACGCACTTACAAATTACAATTACTTTTTTCTTTTTGTTTTGAAAAGAGACTCACAATTACATTTTCTTTTTCCTTCAATACGCACTCGTAAGTTCTCATATCTAAACTTTTGGCTTTGTTTGGTAATGGATTAGGATTGAAATTGAGATTATTTATCTTAAATTTATGTTTGATACTAATTTAGAATTGAGATAAATAATTCAAAATTTTAAAATAATCATATATAAGTGGAATAATTTATTTTATTTAAAAAATATGAGATTATTAATCTCATTCAAAAATATGAGATTAATTTCTCACTAAAAAATAATAAGATTTATATTTATTTTAATTTTTTAGATTAATGAGTCTTATATTATAAATAATTTTTAATATTTAAATTAATAGAAAATAAATTTATTATACATTCTAAATAAAATATAGAACTCACGTTATAGTTATAATAATAATAATAATAATCTAATTAATAATACACTAAATATGACAGAATATTAATCCATTGTAATTCATCTCATGCTATAATTTAATCTTAGTCCATGTAGCAAACATCACATATGTCCGGTGGAAGCGAGAGCACAGGAAGAATCCAAACAGCAAAGTGGTGTGTCGTACGTCAAAATGGCAGTAGAATTCATGGCAACAAAGTTGGCAGAGGCAGTTGTATCCCAAGTTGTCCAAAGAATCTCTGATCTACTCGTTTATGAAGCAACCTCCTTAAACAGTGTGAGGGAAGAAGAAGTGGAGAGAGCCTGCGAACCGAGATGACTCGGACGCGCGTGCGCAATTGGGTGGCAGAAGTTAGAGATGTGGCTTGTGAGATCGAGGATGCCATTGAGACCTACATCTTCGAAGTCCACTCAGCCTACATCAAGGCTATTCATCTCTGTAAACTTCGGTCAAAAATCAACTCCATTAAAGACAGGGTTAGAAGTATCCGTGAAAGCAGACAAACCTACCAAATTGAATTTAGTAGTCGCGGAGAAGGAAGCAATAGTTCTCTGAACAAATTGAAGGATACCATGATGGCTTTGAAAGCTCAGCTGATAAAAGAGGAAGATCGACTTTGTCTTGTTTCTATTGTGGGTATGGGTGGCTTAGGCAAAACCACACTCGCCAAGAAAGTGTATAACGATGTTGATGTAATAAAGAAGCTTTTTGATAGCGAGGCATGGGTTTTTATATCTCAGCAATATGCGCTAAGGGAAGTTTTGTGTGAAATCCTTATGCAAATTGGTTTTCAATCTCAACTTGAAAGAAAAGACTTGGATGAAAAGAAGTACACAAAGGAACTGCTAGAAGAAAGAAAAAAATCGACGAGAGATTTTAAAGGACTTGGAAGAACGTGAGTTACTTGAATGGGTGAAAGCTGAGTTACAAGATAAGCGCTATCATATTGTTCTTGAAGATATTTGGAGCATCGATGCTTGGTATGACATTCAAAGAGCTTTTCCAGAAGGAAAGATAGGAAGCAAAGTTTTATTCACCACAACAGTAATAGAAGTAGCAAAGTCTGCTGATCCTTATGGTTTCTCGATTGAACCTCCACTTTTAACTCTCGAAGAAAGTTGGGAGCTTCTTCAACGGAAGGCATTTCTAAGAGAACAAGTTGGTGAGCACGGTTACCGACCAGAATTTGAGAAGGTAGGAAAAGAGTTGGTAAGAAAATGCAGAGGTCTTCCTCTTACTATTGTCGTGCTAGGAGGGTTATTAAGAACCAAATATTCATTGGAGGCATGGGAAAACGTGCAAAAAGATGTGCATTCACACTTGGTCAATAAACTCAAGTCACATCAACAATATTCAGTGGAAGATTTCTTACACTTGAGCTTCCAAGATTTGCCTTATTGTTTGAAACCGTGCTATCTGTATTTGGCTGCTTCCCAGAGGATAGTAAGATACCCAAAAGAAAGTTGATTCGACTATGGATTGCAGAGGGATTCGTTCAAATGAGCGAAGAAGAAGAAGCAAGAGGACTATTGATCGAAGATGTAGCAGAGCAATACTTGGAAGAGCTGACCAATAGATGATGCATGGTTCAAGTAGGCTTAAGAGACCATACCGGAAAAGGTGTCAATACATTTCCGTTGCATGATCTTACGCGAGACTTCTGCATGTCCAAATCCAAGGATGAAGGTTTCTTTAAGATTATTGAGCATAATGATGAGATGATCGACAGGAAGATGGCTCACTATTCTTCCACAACTAATTCACGAAGGATAGCTGTTCATGATAATGACGGACACCTTGAAAGGCGTTCTCCTCAGGTACTGGAACAAGTAGTACATTCTCATCTCCGTTCACTTCTATGCTCCGGTACGCGTACTCTACCGATTTTATCTCTAAGAAACAAGAGTTTTCTGCTATAAAGAGTGTTGGATATTTATTTTCCACATGGTGCTTCAATTAAAATCCCAAGTGAAATTGGTAACTTAATCCATTTGAGGTACCTAAGGTTAAGTTCTTTTCGATTGTGTCATTTAACATTGCCAGAGTCTGTCTATAGGTAACTTGCGGAACTTGCACACTTTAGATCTTCGAGCTGCGAGTTTCGTTTATCTACAAGGGACATTGTCAAGCCTTAGCCGTTTAAGACATATGTTGATACGTTGGTATGATTACCGACCTAGTGCTTGTTCATGTGCTCTTCCGATAACGAGATGTACTGCTCTCTTTGGAAAGCATACACTCAGAAACATTGTGACTTTGAAGGGAATACGTGCTAAGGATTTGATCAGACATGATGGTGTGCTAGAATTGACTAATATTCGAGATTTAGGAATACGTAAGTTCCGAAGTGATAGAGAAGTTTGCTTGGTCCTTAACTCCCTCGGCTCTCAGTTTTTCCGCCTTCGGTCCTTGGAGATGAACTTTTTCGAGGGTGAATTCCCGAATTTGGAAGTGCTTTCTCACTGTCATGTTCTCTCTAAACTAAACTTGTGGGATTTTTTTTCCGCAAAGCCTGGCAGAACTGTTATTATTTAAGCACTCTAATCTTAAAAGAATTATTCATGAGAAATTGAAATAAGGATCAGTAATTTGGACTCAAATGATTTTTTTAGAATATTTTGAAAAATGACTTTTTTAGTAATATTATAGTATTTTTTTGTGATCTTATGTGATAGTAGGTTACATAGTTTGTGATAATTGATTAATTATAAAAAAAATCTTAATATTATTATCACAAATTGTATAACCTCCATTACACAACATTCTAATGTCATTTTTCAAAATACTCCTAGAAAAAAGTATCCGAGTCCAAATTACTACTAATCATGTCAATTTTCCATCAGTTTTTGAACCTCGGTAAATTGGTCCAATGTGATGAGGCAAACAATGTAGTAGGAAATGGGGATTTTAGTGAAATGAGAAAATATTTCACCTCTTATTACCAAATAATTATTTGTAGCATTGGTTTTTTATTGACAAAGTTTTTAAATATTTTGTTAATTTTAATTTGTTAACTTACAAAAATGAGATTCTAACCAGTCGTATGATACTGAGAAAAAATTAGGAATGGGAATAGACCTGAGTAGAAGTAATTTGGACCAAAATGACTATTTATGATTCTTTTGTAATGACTTTTTTAGGACTAATCTATTTTTTTTTTTAAAAAAGTGTTAATAAATAGGTCAAAATAGCCACATTAGAAGATATCAAAAGTTTTTCACTAGTCTTATAAATGTCATTGAAAAAACAAATAGCATACAAGAAAAATCTAATTAGTGACAAAATTGGTCCTAGTGATGTCCTTTCCCCTATAGATCTTCAAAGGAACGGGAAATGAACATGATTAGTTCTAATCTGGGCCACAATGGCTTTTCTAAGATGTTTTAAAGGAAATTTGACCTTTTATGGTAAGGTTTAAAAAAATTAAAAGGTTTAAAAATATAAAAAATCTCATACTTTTAAAATTTTGGGAAATTGACCTCAGAAGTATTAGTGTGGAATAAAATGACTTTTGTAGTATTTTTTTTTTTAAAATGACATTTATAATAATATCACAAATTGTACAACGATAGGTCATATAATTTGTAATTATAAAATTATGATTTTTTTAAAGCTAATCAATAGTCACAAATTGTGCGATACTCTATCACATAAGGTCACAAAACACTAAAATACTATTAGAAAAGTCATTTTTCAAATTAATCTTAAAAAAATCATTTTAGTCAAAATTACTACTATTTTATCCGATTTCCCTAAAATTTTGAAAAATCATGGAAATACTTAGAAAAATTACACTTTTAAATATATTTATAAATGTATCACTTTTCACTAATTAATGAGATATTTGAGGTAATTGATCAAGTTATTTGAGGTAATCAAACTATTTATCTTAAAGTAATTATTGATTACTCTAAGTAACATAATTGGTTATCTCGAGTACTTTTAAAAAGTACTAATTTTTAAAAAAATGCATTTTTCTAAAACTTTAATCCGAAATTTCTCAAATATTTCAGCCCATTTAGTCAACATTTTACGCTATGGGCCTGAGTTCATGTAAAAATCCTAAAAAAATTTAAAAATGACTTCTTACGAGTTATACTATTAATGACATGCAATCACTGTATTAGTGTGATCTCTTTATGATCATAAATATGCGTCTAATTTAGAACTATAAATATTGTAATCATCCTCTTTCAAAACAGAAGCCATTGTAATCATCCGTCATTTATATTAAAACAAGGAAGGGAAATTTATATGGTTAGTAGTCTTTATACTACTAATGACTTTTTATAGTTATTTTTGTCAAAATGACAATTGTAGTAGTAATTTCTGTTAGTAATTTTCAAAGAGAGGAATAATTTTCATTCCAATGTTATACTTTTGCCAGAAATAACTTTTTTAATGAACCAAAAGTACTGTTTTAGGTGAAAGAGACAACAATTATTTTATTTATTTTTTTGTCGAGAAAGAGTCACAAAAGTTGCCACCTTTTTTTGAATAAAAAACAAAAAGTTACTGCCTTTTATTTATTTTCTTCCCTCAAAATGTACTATTTTTTTTTGGTTAACTCTCCTTTAATTTCTTTCCAAACTAACATAGTCCTCTGTTCCGCCAAACTAACTCTATTTTCTTTCCATTTTAATCTACGTCTCTCTGTGTTATCATTCGTATTTTGGAAGATAGGAGATATATTTTTATTTTAATTCGCTAAGTTCTTATTTAGGGATATTAAAGTAACTGGATGAAATTTGTACAATGTCACATGATATGAATCTAGTGATAACTATGATTAAAAACATATTTGTTTGTAGAATTATCAAAAACTCACAATTTTTGCTACGTTTCGTTACATATCTTCAAAAAGTCATAATTTTTGTTAAATTTCATCATAGATTGTATGATATTGTGTCAAATAACTGAGTATTAAGATTTAAAATATCTTTGCTTCCATATCTAGAAAAATATCGCATAGGGTGTAGTCCAATTTTTGTGAACATTTATAGCATTATTTGTGACACTTTGCCACCATATTTTTAAGGGCTCGTAATTTGGATTATAACATGACGATATGATATAAATACGATAGGATATTTTGCGGGTTAGGATCGAAAAAAAAAAATATATAAGTCAAAATTATGTCGACCCGCTTGATACGAATAAAAAAAAAAGTTCAGGTCAACCCGCTTGACTTGAACTTAATCCACCAAAAAATTATATACATAATTAAATTATAAATTTTTTTATTTAATTTGTTTATGATTATTATTATAGATATATTTAATTTGTACAATATAAGTGTTTAAGATTATAAGTTATCAATAATAGTTATATTTGCCCATAATTTATTTGTTTTGAAATAAGACAATAATAGATTTAGAGAAGGAAAATATAAAAATAATACATGTCATAGTAGAGTGGTGGGTCAAAAACGGGTTGACACGTCAAAATTGGGTTTGTGGGTTATGTGTTATTCACCAAAGAAGGTTGCATGGGTCGAGTTTAGGTCAACCTGTGGGTTTGTGAGTTATGTGCAATTCACTAATGAAGGTTGCATGGATTGAGTTCAGGTCAACCTATATTAGGTGTGGGTTGGGTTGATTTTGATGTTTTTCCAACATAATGGGTCACGGGTCAAGTTCTGGTTGACTTGATTTGTGTATATATTAGACTTCAACTCGATACGAATCTGACCCACTGGTACGAATTATCACTCCAAATATTTTTCTAATATTACTAATGTTGTTATGAGAAGTATTTACATTTTATGTGACAAAGGGTCACAATATATATGATACGTTGTCACAGTCTGTTTTTTATTGTTGGCTTATCATAGAGTAGTGTTTTTTTTTTCTTTTTTTTTCCTCAAGAAATGGGCAGTGTTGTTGGTATTTGATTGGTGACTTTGAGAATAATAATGCATGAGACTGGTTCTTGATCAAGTTAAAAGAAGTGATAGGCGAGCAAGATGAACTCGAATTAATTTCTGGCAAACTAGATAGTATTGTACATGCAATTGAAATAGTATATCCTAACATTGATCGTGCTTTTCGCATGTATCATTTGTTGAATAATGAGATATTTTATTATATTATGTGAATAAGAGTTACATTTTTGCGATGGATAGTAACAATTTTGAAAATCTTATGAATATCCAAAATTTATGCAAAATAAAGTTAATCAGACGTAGGGTATTTTAAAGGAAAAAACAAAATACATGTACGATCTTTGTTTGTTGCCAATAAATATAAATATCCAAGAGTACTTGGTAATTGATGATTCAGTATTCTATGATTTGCGGTCATACTTCTTTTGATAGTCAAAAATATAAGCTAGAAATATATTATCTCTTCTTAATTAGCTAGGTGTTTCAAGATAACCACAAAATAAAAGTTAAACATAGATGGAATATAAAATAATGAGAGTAGTAATCTAACAAAACATTCAAATTTTAAATATTTTATGACATTTATTCAAATTCCTCTTCACCATGTCACTTACAACTTCTTCATGCTCCTTTCGAGTCGAATAATAAATGGCAACCCTAAACAGGAATACAAAAATTACATTAAAAACAAATATTTTTTAAAATTTTCCATGTGTACACGTCATTTGTGCCCCCAATCACACATTTTACTACAGACATAGATTTCGTGCCTAACTTATAAAAGTAATATCGAACAAAATAATTTCTAACCAGTCATCATGATACTATTTTCTAACATCCACTCATAAAATATATCCTCCCCTAAAAAAAAAAAAACACACCCATTTTTTTTATTATTGGTGACATGATATATGACTTCCAATTATTGGAAAGTAAAACAAACTTTATTATTCACTTAAATACTTTTACAAGAGAAAATTCTCAACTTCACTCTTCAAACTCACTCACTCACTCACTAGAAGCTATGCTTCTTTCTCTCTTCTCTTCACTCTTAGATTCTTTGCTTCTTACTTGATGCTTAGAACTCAAATGAGGAGGGGTATTTATACTACATGAGAAACAATGAGAACCACACAAATAAACAATTACAAAAATCCTTAAGCCACACATATTTTCTTCTAAACACTTCTAATAATAATCTAAGTAATCAAATAATTCACATGTAAAAAGCTAATATCTAGCTAACACTAGAAGATTCTAGGTAGAAGGCTTCTTTAATTTGGACTTGAGCTTTTTTCTTTTACGAGTTTTGCACTTGGGCTAACTCCAACTTATTGGGCTTCATGTTGATGGACTTAAATACTTCTTATGGGCTTAAACAAGTTTATTTTCAACACCCCCCCTTAAACTTGTTTTATAATACCAAGTAAATTTATTAATCTTGTAAAGTCTTCAAACTTGAATGGCTTGGTGAAAATATCAGCAATTTGATCATATGATCTCACATACTCTAATTGTACTTCTTTGTTTACAACACATTCTCTTATATAATGATAGCGAGTGTCGATATGCTTACTTCGGTCATGAAAGACTAGATTTTTAGCCAAAGCTATTGCTAACTTATTGTCAATACAAATCTTCATTGGCTCCTTTTGAGTCATGTTTAACTCTTTCAATAACCTTCTTAGCCAGATTGCATGACTAACACATGACATAGCAGCAACATACTCAGCTTCGCATTTTGAAAGGGTGACAATCAGTTGTTTCTTAGATACCCAGGCGAAAGCAGTTTCTCCCATGAAAACACAAAACCAGTTGTGCTTATTGGATCATTAGTATCTCCAGCCCAATCACTATCACTGTAACCAACGAGTTTGTAATCATTAGAAACTGAATAAAACAAATCAAGATTGATCGTACCTTTTAGATAACGGAGAATTCTTTTTGTAGCTTTGAAGTGAGTAGTTGTTGGAGTTTCTATGTAACAACTCACTGGTCCAGTTGCATAGAGAATATCGGGCCTTGTACATGTCAAGTACCTAAGACATCCAACAAGGCTCTTAAAGAATGTTGGATCCACCTTTTCTACTTCATTGTCTTTGAATAATTTTATTCTGCACTCCACTGGTGTACTTATTGCCTTGCAATCATCCATATTGAACTTCTTCAAGATCTCCTTTGTATAGCTTTTTTGGGAGATAAAGATGCCTTCTTCCTTTTGCTTGACCTTTATGCCGAGGTAGTATGTCATAAGTCCAATGTCTATCATTTCAAACTCATGTGTCATTACTCTCTTGAATTTGTCAAACATCCTTGGATTACTTCCAATGAATATAAGATCATCCAGGTACAAGCGTACGACCAAAATATCTCCACCTTTAGTCTTGACATAGAGAGCATGTTCATAAGAGCACTTAATGAATCCATTCTCTTGGAAATATTTGTCAATTCAGCTGTTCCATGCTCTTGGTGCCTGCTTTAGACTGTAAAGAGTCTTTTTCAGCTTCAAAACCTTATCTTTATACCCTTTCATCTCATAACCCAATCATTGTTAGATATAGATCTCTTCTTCAAGAACTCTATGCAGAAATGCGGACTTTACATCCATCTGATGAATTTTCTATTTGTTCTGAGCAGCAAGAGAAATAATTAGTCTTATAGTTTCCAATCGTACAACAGGAGCGAATACCTCATCGTAGTCAATGCCGGCTCTTTGACTATAGCCTTTCGTGACTAGCCTTACTTTGTATCTTTCTACCTCTCCATTGGCATTCTTCTTTACCTTGTACACCCATTTTACACTAATAGTTTTATAACCTTTAGGAAGAGTAGATAGTTCTCAAGTGTCATTCTTCTCTATGGCTTTGACTTCTTCATCCATCGTATTCCTCCATTTTTCATCTTGTACAGCTTCTTGGAAGTTCACCGGTTCACAATCAGCAAATAGGAAAAACAGAGTGAGGTTTTTGAGTCTATCAGTTACCTCATATAGATCTTCAAGACTTCTTATACGTTCTTTATGCCTCTCAGTTAAGAAAGATGGAGGTGAATCTTCATAAGTGGATGATGTTGTTGAGGAAGGTGGAGTAATAGCCTCCTGATGGACTTTTCTTGCTTGCTCTACTGGTATTTCCATATCTTCAAATTGTGGAAAGAAATTGAAATCATTTGTTTGAGAACCAAAGTCTCATTCACTTTCTTAATCGAATATTACATCTCAGCTGATGATTACTTTTCTATTGTTAGGATTGTATAACTTATATCCTTTAGAGTTGGTGTCATAGCCGATGAAAATGAACTTCTCGCTTTTATTATCAAGCTTGGTTCTATATTCATCTGGCACATGCACATGGGCTATGCTTCCAAAGACTCTCAAGTGGGAGATCTTAGGCTTCCTTCTGCTCCATGCTTCTTGTGGTGTCTTTTCCTATACACTTCTTATTGGAGATCGATTGGACAAGCAAACTACGCATGCAATAGCTTCTGCCCAGAACTCTTTGGGTAATCTCTTACTTTTCAGCATACTTCGAGCTATGTTGAGGATGGTCCGGTTCTTCCTTTCTGCCATGCCATTTTTTTGAGGGGATCTTGGAATAGTTAAAGGTCGTCGAATTCTATTTGCTTCGCAGAATTCTTGGAACTCTTTTGAAGTAAATTCTCCTCCTCTATCAGATCTCAGGGCTTTGATCTGAAGATCGCTTTCCTTCTCTACAATAGCCTTGAACTTCTTGAAAGCTTCAAAGACGTCTGATTTTTGCTTCAAGAAATAAACCCAAGTCTTTCTTGAGAAATCATCAATAAAGAGCAAGAAGTAGTTGCTCTTACTTAGTTTGATAGGACCGCACACATCTGTATGCACAAGCTCTAGTGGCTTTTGGGCTCTTGAATTCGATTCTTTTGGAAAATTTTTCTTGAACTGCTTCCCGAGAAAGCATCCTTCACAAAATTGATCAGGATGATTGATGCAAGGCAAGCCTCTCACTATTTCTTTCTTGGATAGTAGCTCTAGTCCTCAAAAGCTGAGATGTCCAAATCTTAAATGCCATAGCCATGATGAATCCTTGTAACATGCTTTCAGACATTTTGCTATATTATTTTGAATGTTCAATAAGAACATTCTATTTCTTGACATAGGCACCTTGGCAATCAAGTTCATATTATTATCTCTTATAGAAAGACTATAATCTTTCAAGTGAATATCATAGCCTTTCTCTAAGAGTTGTCCCAAACTCAAGATGTTTGTTTTCATTGTGGGTACAAAATAAACATTTGAAATAAATTGATGCCCCCCATTTTTTAAGCAGATAAGAATTTTACCTTTTCCTTTTACCGCTACTTTTGAATCATCACCGAAAGAAATACTCCCACTAATTGATTCATCAAGCTCTATAAACATTGATCAACGCCCACACATATGATTGCTAGCACCGGTGTCAAGATATCATGTGTTGTCTTGTCCTCTATTATTATCTTTATATGCTAGTAGCAAGACGCCATTTTCTTCCATTTTTTCTTCAATGTAATTAACTTTATCTTCAATTCTGTTATTGAGTACTCTACACTCTCTAGCATAATACCCAAACTTGTGACAATTAAAACATTCAACTTGAGACTTCTTAGGCCTTGAGTTCATTCGACCTCTACCACGACCTCTTGTAGAGTTTTCTCCTCTTTCAAAATTATTGATATGATAATTATAGTTATTGGAATTCCAACCTCGTCCACGACCTCGACTTGTACCACGTCCTTGTCCTCAGGCTTGTCCTCTACCACGACCACGTTTACTTCTTTCACTACATTAACTATCTTCTTTCTCTGTAAGTTGTGTCTTGAGAAGTTGCTCCTTAAAATTTGTCTTCTTCTTTTTCTTTTCCCTGTGAACTTGTAAAGAACCCAAGAGTTGTTCTACTATCATGACTCCCAAATTTTTAGTTCCTTCAATGACAGTAACAACATTCTCGAACTTTGGGTCTAATGATCGAAGAATCTTTTTCATAATCATAACATTTTCAAGCTTCTCACCATTTCGCTTTATTTGATTCGAAATGATTAAAACTCTAGAAAAATAATCAGAAACTGACTCAGTCTCTGTCATATGTAATAAATCAAACTCTCCTCTTAGAGTTTGAAGGCGAACTTTTTTAACCTTTTCTTCTCCTTTGTATGAAATTTAAAGTTTCTCCCATGCTTCCTTAGCAGAGATTACGCTTGAGATTTTCTCAAACCCATCATCATTTAAGGCCTGGTAGATGAGGAAGAGAGCTTTTTTGTCTCTCTTTCTTGAATCTTTTAAACTATCTTTTTGTGTTGAAGATAGTGTTGCCTTGGCTCTTCGTAGCTTTTCTCTACTACTTCCCAAACATCATGTGCTCCAAGGAAGACTTTTATTTTGTTAGTCCAACTATCAAAGTTATTACCTTGAAGTGATGGAACTTGAAGAGATGCTAAACTGCCGGTAACTATAACTCTTAGCGGAGTAAGTTTTTAAAAATTTCAACTATACAGATAGATATAGAATGCCGAAAAACCTTAAGATTAATTTGTATATCGACTTAATCAAAGTCAACGGTCATAGTCAACGCTCAGTCAACGGTGAACAGTTGGTCAACGGCTCTGACGGCTTAGTCAACGACGCGGTCAAACGGCTCTGATGGCTTGGTCAACGGCTCTGGCGGCTCGGCTCTGATGGCTTGGTCAACAGCTCTGACGGCTCGATCAAATGACTCTGACTTGGCTCAACTCAGTAAGTAGACTCAGTTTGTGGCACCAAACTTCCGACGACTTGTTCGGACTCCGATTAGGCTGATTCTTGTGGCAGCGTGTTCATCTCGTCGAGCTCTTCGATTTGATATGTAATAGTAGTATGTTTGGAACAAATGGCTAATACTCTCAATCTCAAGAATTCTTTTATGATGTGGAAGATCAATCAAAGCTACAACCACAGAGTATACTTAGAATTTCAAGAGAACTCACAACCTTACTCTGATACCACTTTGTTAGAAAGTAAAACAAACTTTATTATTCACTCAAATACATTTATAAGAGAAAATTCTCAACTTCACTCTTCAAGCTCACTCACTCACTCACTAGAAGTTATGCTTCTTTCTCTCTTCTCTTCACTCTTAGAAACTTTGCTTCTTATTTGATGCTTAGAACTTAAATGGGGAGGGGTTTTTATGCTACATGAGAAGCAATAAGAACCACACAAATAAATAATTACAAAAATCATTAAGCCACACATATTTTCTTCTACACACTTCTAATAATAATCTAAGTAATTAAATAATTCACATGTAAAAAGCTAATATCTAGCTAACACTAGAAGATTCTAGGTAGAAGGCTTTTTTAATTTGGACTTGGGCTTTTTTCTTTTATGAGTTTTGCATTTGGGCTAACTCCAACTTATTGGGCTTCATGTTGATGGACTTAAATACTTCTTATGGTCTTAAACAAGTTTATTTTCAATACCAATTACACTAGTGACTATCACGTATATTTTTTGACTAACACATGAAATCATCACAATGACTTTATGTTATATTTCCATATTCCACTTTCTTTATAAATACTCCCGAGATCTCTGAAACTTAAAATCACATCATTTGTGTCAGTCACGGGGGATATTTGACTAACATACACAACTCACACTGAGATCATAATCGATTAAGGTCAATAAATAAATAAATAAAAACCTATCTCACACAACAAAATAACAACTCTATGTGAAAATTTTCAAAAATTGCCATCAAGGGTTTCATGCACCAAAAATACACCAAATTACTCAAAAACTTAAATAACAAAAATCATCAAGTATAAAATTAGGGAAAATACCTTCTCATCTGAGGCACTTTCTCCTTCGCCTTCGTCCCGATGTTTTTGTCCACTGGTGTCAACACTCAAATTGGTGAGGCTTTAGTACCCTCAAGCCACCAATTTCATCTTTCCCAACTTTGAAGATGTCCCAACTAATTTCGATCGCAGGAGAAGACTCGAAATCATAATCTAAAGACTCGAAATCATAATCTATAACTTCTTTCGCCAAACTCTTTGAAGGGTTTTTTGGCACTCCCTTGGGCTTTTGCTGATTTTTTTGAAAAATAATAGAGACAGAAGCTCAAGCTAAGATTTCAAGTATTACGTCATTTTAAAATGGTGGTTAATGGTTCGAAAAAAAAAAGAGAAAAGCAATGTTCACGTGGTTTCAGTGGAGCTTTATGCAGAAAATGGGGAAAGGAAGGAAGTGAATCTCCAAGTAAGTTCATCTTCTATTGAGCCAAAAGAAAAAACAGGAAAAAAAAAAAACAAAAGAGCTAGTTAATCTACTCGTAGCAAGGGGGAGGAAAGTGTCTTTGTCTCCTTTTAAAAAAATAAAAAATAAAATACAAAAGTAGATAGAAAACAGATATGTCAAACATGGCCTGTCCATATAAATCAAATAGAAGGGTATTTTCTACGTTTTGTCGTCCGACTAATATTTCATTTTCAGAATTGCTATTAAAAACAGTCACTTGTAGTCAAAATAATATTAACCCAGTCAAGTTCCCTTAAAACAATCCTAAAAAAGTCATACTACATAACATCCTAAAACAATCATTCTACTCCAAAACACTACTAATCAGATCCATTTCCCCACAAGAATCAGGCCAACAAATAGTCTCGGGCCCAAGTAATAATTATTTGCTCTCCATGACGCGTGAAAATGATCGGTCTTTTCTCATTTTTTTAAGAAATCACAAATTTTTTTACCTATTTCATAATGGTCCATTTTTGTTATCTTTTTTTTTTGGAAATTGGCGATTTTTTATTTGATTAAATTTTTTCATATCAATTTTATTAGTAAATTAATATATATTAGTATATTAATTATATATCAATATATCAATTTTTGTTTATTAATATAAACTTATATCAAGTATATCAATTATTGTGTATTAGTATATCAATTTTATATTTATTTTATCAATATATATAAGTTTTTTTTTATAGACTTATAAAATGGAAAAAATATTCAAACTAATAATAAACTTACAAACTGATTTATTTTAGCATTTTTTATTAAATCGATTGTTTTACAAATTTTTTGATAAATTCAAATATTTTTAGTAGTATGTGAAACAGGACCATTTTTTTAAACTTCAACCTAAAATTCAGCCATTTGGCTGAGAAGCCTACATTTTACTACATTTTAATTGCTCGACAGTGATCATGGGGAGTGAGTCATATTCGTCCGTAATGGCGTAATTCAAACTCTTATTTGCTATGACAATGAGGTATGAGCCTTCTGGCAAAAGTACATAATAACCATACGTAAAATACTTGCTTTCTATTTCTAATAGATTCATGCATGTTTTTATGCGGGGTTTAAACAACTACGGCGTCTATAAATAACATCATGTGATAAACTTTATCAAAACTAACCCTCCAATACAATTAAAATTTTATTTTATACACTTATCCCTTAAGAATTATAATATTAACAAAATAGAAAAATTCTTGAATGCAAAGCTGCCATGAACACTATTTTTCTCGGTGATCTGCCACGAGGCACGACGAGCTGAACTCCGATCACTTTCAATAGGCAATGAAGAGTAGATTCTACTCCTCAATGGTTGCACGAGATCTTCTCTACAAACTCTACCTTCATCTCGTAACACTTGGCCATGTACACGTTTTCTTTTAAGTTGAGGAATAGGATTTATATCCTTCATCTCGTAACACTTGGCCATGTACACGCTTTCTTCCAACTTGAGGAATAGGATTCATGTGTGTGTGTGTGTGTGTGTGTGAGAGAGAGAGAGACAGAGAGATGAATGAGATACTTACATTTTGAGTTTATGGTTGAGGGGTAGAGTGAGGGTAGAATGTGTTCTTATTTCTGGATTTGTGGTTGAGGGGTAGAGAGAGGGTATAGAGGTCTAGAGCTGTAAAATTTGAATCCAGATCTGATCTTTCAAATCGTACAATCCAAGCAGGAATTATTACGTAAATAAATTCGGGGGCTTACACATCTCTTATAATACTATCGATCAACAGAGTGGAACAACTAGAAAAAGAAGTGAAGTTAGAAAGCCGTATGACTGGTGGTAACTATCTTGTATGGTTTGTGGGGAAATCTAGTTTTTTGACCACGGTCCCGAGCTGTAAATTTCGTCTGAGTTTGGTTTCGACCACTATTGAACATGATTGTGGATTATGGTGCAACAAAGCCTTAGTTTTTTTTTTTTTCGAATTTCGACCTTAGCTGAAAATTTTTATCTATATAGGTCAAATTTTTACTGAAAGTGGAGACATAAGGCCGAGTTCAGAATTCAGAATTTATGCTTTATCCCTTAATTGATCATGAACTTTAAAAAATGGTCAAAAATTCATAATGCCGCTTTTTTTACTGGTTGATGGAGAAATATATGTCACATGTATTTTATATAGGAAATATTTACTTATGATATACATTTTTAGATAAAATGAAAAACATACCTGAAAAGGGTACACATTTTACAATGTATAGCATAGGTATATATTTGTACCATAAATATATATGGCACGTACTTTATACATAATATGTATTCATAAAAATGTATGAATCTATTAAAACAAAAAACTAGATATTTGTGAAATATAATGGGAAAAATATATTGGTCTAAATTTCACTTCTTTTTCGTAATTTGATTACTTTTTATCCGATTTTCAGATTAATATTTTACCGTTGTTATGCATTCAAACCCTAAAATAAAAAAATATTTAGAGGAATCAACTTGAGGTGGACTTTGATGACCTCTTTTTCAAGTGTACAACTAGTTCAAACTCATTAGCTGTGATGAAATCTAATTAGTCATACGCATATGGCAGACACTAATGTGTGTTTCTTCATGAAGAAAGAAAATTCCTTGGAAGATTTCTAATTGCCATTCTTGGTTCTGGCCATAAAAATAATAAATAAATAAGGGAAAAAATTGCTATAATTGGTCATGTTTTATTTTATTTTTTGGTTAAGGCTATCCTTGGTCATGTATAACCATAGTGTGTACTATTTTAATACACCTAAAAAAGCAAAGAGCTGGAGAGAATAATCGCATGACCATTGACCAGAGCAATTGTAATTCTTCCGATTAAGAATAATAGAATAAAATCATCTTGTAAGGAAGATAATAATTATTGTATATCACTGATAAGAGTTTCAGTCAATAATCTGGAGAGTTGAACCCCATATCATCACATCGTATTCACATTTGGCCAGAAACAAAGAAGGTACATGCTGATAAGGACAATTTTAGTCTCCAATACCATGCTACCTAAAGTTAGGTTTTTGATTCCCAAGTAATCTAAACTAATCTCAACTCATACAAAACAGCCATCCGATTCATGGTGATCCCTTTGGACGTATGAAAAGGATGGACTCACTAGAAACTAATTTAAAGCAAAACTTGACAACTAGGTTAATGATCAGTGGTCAATAGAGAACAACCTTTTGGTACTTTGTGTCGGAAGAGAAACCATAGCCCTCATAATGTGGTAGGCTTCTCTTGTGACACAAGCAAGATTCCTCTTGGCCTAGAACGCTTTGTGGTGGAGGCCGAGAAATGGACACGGGTGGGATCTCAACAGAGTTGATCCGCGGAGGTGGGTGCTGCCATTGAGGAAGAGGTCCAGCCAGAAGCAGGGTCTGAAGTAGGGGCCCTGCCTCCATCACTGCCTGAAGCAGCTTCCCTTTCTCTGGCAAAGGCTTTCCAGCCACCAACTTCTCAACGCTCGGCGGCAATTCTGATGATGATGAAGACAATCGTGGCTGCAAAACTGAATCCATACTATTACCTTCACAAGATTCATTAATGACATTGTTGATTTCTTTAGTCTCACATGAGGCAAAATGTTGGTCAACTAACTGGTGTAGACTTTCTTTTGATAGTTCTCCATTCTCATAGTGACCCCCAAGTTGCTCCTCTTGCTGATTTTGCTTTAGTTGATTTTGAATTGTGACAATGTCCAACATTATGCTTTGGCATTTCGATTCGGCTTCGTCTTTCTCTTTGATGACTCTGCTCAGAAAATCCTTAAGTAGGAGGAGTTCATCCTCTTTCTTTGTTATCTCCTCTTTGGCTGATGCAACTTTTGTCTCCAGTTCTAATGTCCTGCATAGAAGGGAATACCATAACTCTTCCATTCCCTGAAAATTTTCAACATAATTTACAAAACCCATTACTCCTAATGATACAATAATAACAAGAATTAATCAATAATTTACTAAAAATATATAATAATTGGATATAGAATCTACTAACTTTTAAGTAAATTACCTCTTCTTCATGACAAAAATCCCAATTGAAAGGACTGCATAGATCTTCCATTTGGTCTCTAATCTCTATTCGTGACTGTTTTGGTCACTAAAAATTGAACTACTTCGTTGCTTTTGATTGTTTTTCTTTGCTTTTATTCTCTATTTTGCTTCTTTTTTTTTTTCTTTCACTCGTGGGACATGGGATTTGGAGAAGAAAAGCACAACATGGCAAAAGCATATATAGAAAGGCACAACATGCCAAGCGGATATCTTTATACACATGAAAGATCTCTGTACACATGGATCACCATGTGAAATCTTTATGTGGAAAAGTGGGAGCTAAATTCCTCTAGAACTAGCAACTTTTTCACTGTTCCTAGCGGCGGATTGGCACGTGCGAATGATCTCTATCAATTTCAAGTGTGCTTGAATTGTCTGAAGGGGAAAAAAAAGTGTGTTTTAATTGAGAGATACTGCTGATATAAGGGCTTTTGTTTTTCCCTTTTTGACTCTATCAAAATTGAATTATAACATTGAACTATAGTTTCGTTAAAATATGTTTAATTCCATCGCTTTATTTTGTTCTTAATAAAAGGTTCAGAAAATACCTTAAACACTGAAGTAAAAGTTAAGAAATCCCTTGTATTGGATATTCCCATTAACTTTTAGCGAATCGTTGGTAAATATATTTTTTCTTTTTTCTTTTTTTTTTTAGTGGGTGCAAAACTCGGTTTGATCAACTTTATTGATATTCTTGAACAATTACCTTAGTTGAAAAAAAAAACAGGACTATATAGCTAGTGTGGGGCTCACTCCTAGATCATGCGCTACGTGGACGGTTAAGTGGCAGAACAGATGGCAGAGAACACACCGTTTAACACGTGTCCAGGAAGATTGCTGGAAAGCCACATAAGTCGCACGTGACACAACATAGGCCCGTTGGTTTACGCGGGCCAAGGCCGAATCCATCTTAAACCCTGGATGGTTTATCCTAATCTAATTCTTACCTCGACAGTTAAAGGTCAGAAGCCTCGAGGGTCTTCTGCCAGAAGATTATTAGAGGCAGCATACTACTCTAGACCCAGACAGAGTATTCAATGCGATCCGGGGTAGGTGTGTGCATTAGGCAAACCATCCTGACAGGACGGTGGGTTGTCAAAGTCTCGTTCTTGCTCGGCTTGCACCATAGGAGACGACGGAAAGTAAATCACAATAATGCAAGAGAAATTACGGTAACCACGGCTTATGATTTCCAAAATAATTCATGACAAGAAAAGGTACTTGATCTTGGGATTAAGAGCCAGCAGGTTCTTGGTTCCAGGATTATATATATACCATACATCTCCTCAGTATAAGAGATATAGATAGATAGAAAAAAATTTTATAAGTAGAAAAACTTAGTCTTTGTTATTCAATCTCGAGATTAAATATCTGACTTAAGCATCGGAGAGTGTTGCAATTTTTACAGTAGCTACGCAAGTGCACGTGCCAAAACAAGTAATATAGTAGTGAGTGAGTATCGTCTCCACAGGGATTGATTACCAAAATTATTTGTAAAATTTAAATGTCGAACAAGCTAGTTAACGATTGAGAAATCAAGATTTGTAATAAAATAGCAACAATTTAAAGATGCAAGCAGAAAAGTAAATATTAAGCAGAAAATAATGGGATCTAATCAAATGATTGTAAATCAGTGGTGTGGATATGCTGGGATTATTGAATCCTCCTTGGTTGCAAATCTGGGTTTAATTGCTGCAGCAACGCCTGTGGAAAAATCACTCCAGTAACCAAAAATTCATTCTGTACATATTCATCTTCCGAATTCAATATGTTAAAGTTCTTTTAAACCAGATTTGACATATTCTTATGCTAACCCAGTTCTCAAAACTTCATTTATAGTATCAATTCTCAATGGGTTTGCATGGTAACAATATATTCCTATACCATTACT
>JXTB01000423.1:200484-248964 GCA_002914805.1 Parasponia andersonii
TAATAAAGTAAAGAAAGGCACCTAAACTATAAAATTTATTCTTCTAAAGCAACTAACCTAAGACTAAAAACACACAAGGTAACTCTATTTTCATACAGTTATCAGAGAGTCTTTGTAAGTGGCTACTCCTGCCTCTTCGATCTGGCTTGAGATCAAAAGCATTCTAAGATAGTGAGGACACGTGGATAGTTGGTTGGACCATCACCAATAGTTTGAAGACATGTGTACAGTTGGTAGGAACAATACCAATAGTTTGGTATCGTCTGTGGGAATCCAGAGCGTGAGAGAAAGGGTGAGAGTCTCACGACCGTGCCCTCCCCGAACAAGAAGCCATACGATATCGGATGGCACCCTCGAGAATGACAACAAGAAGCACGCAGCCTAACGCCGAAGAAAGCTCCCTGGAAGCGTGACCCAGTCTAGAATAAAAGCTGGACCAAATGCTTGTCGCCTTGACGGAAGCTAACAGGAAGGTGAAGATAGCTCATGAGGCCGTCCTAGGTTGAGATTGCCGAAGTTTGTAGAGATAATGCCCACCTTGAAGGGTTATTGGCAAGTGAGGCCGGGAGCGGGTGAAGGGAGGATTTCGACGAGGAGGTCCAGCAAGAGTTCAGGGGTCAGCAACAGCCAAGGGAAGTCCCCGCCCTGTCCAGATCGCGGATGCACGGAGAACAACAAAGCCAGAAAAGGCCCTTCCGGGTGAAAATGACAGTGGGCAGACAACACTAGAAGAACCCGGAAGGTGCACTCCCCGACTGGAAACAAGAGATGATGGCGGAGCTGAGTAAGAGACTCGGAGCCTATCACAGCTAGACCCCCGCTGATCTGGCAGAACAAACCGTGCGAGAGATCAACCGAACAGCCTTCACCGACTGGGTTCAGCTGGAGCCTAAGCCAAAGGACTTCACGACCCCGACTTTCAGACCATTCGAAGGAAAGACCGACCCCTCGACCACATATTTCATTTCCAGTAGAAGATGGTCCTGGAAACAAGGGACGAAGCTTTGATCTACAAAGTCTTCTCCACCACTTTTGTGGGACCATCCCTGTTCTGGTTCAGGCAACTCCTAGAGAAATCTATAAATGGGTTTGAAGATTTTTGTAAACTTTTCCTGAAATGAAATCTAGACCGGTTGGAGCAATTCGTGAATGAGTCCCCAAGAGAATATTTGTCGCATTTCCTGGAAGTGATGTCCTTAGTACACGATGCTGACTTGACCCAAGCCATGAGCTCTTTTGTCAGGTGATTATAGCCAGGATCAATACTATCAGACCATCTGCTCTTAAATCTACCACATAACATGACCAACATCCTAGCAAAATCAAAAGGGGTATTTAGGGTGCTTGTAGTACCCAAAATTCTCACAAGTGTATCTTGCCAATAGTAATTATTTTTGCATATCATCTTAGCATATATACATTTATTTTTAGGACAAATGTTTAAATAATCAGATATTAAAATTTAAAATGTGTTTAATTGACTAACTAGAAATTTTTAAAGCTTTTATATACAAGGAAAGGATTGATTTCTGAACTCAAGAAGAATTGATGTGTTTGTGGTCAATAGGTTTATACAACTGTAGATAAATTCTATAATACTATTCTATTGTAAATTTGATAAAGTGGAGATTAATATAATCTACATAAATATAACTAGATATACTTAATATGAATTATAACTTTGACTAAGAAGAGTCTAGTTAACAAGTATCAAAATTAATATCATAGAAAATAATTTTGCTCCATTATGTCTTAGTATAATATAATGTGTACCTAGATTCATGTGCAAATATTCCTCTTTTGATATATACGATACATATAGATATACTAAGTTTTATTTAATCATTGTTATTCACTGGTTCTCTACAAACTTATTAACCGACTTGTCTCTTATCATTTATGAAGTCAAATGTTCCAAATTCTACCGACTTAACTTTACCTATTCAAAAAAAAAAAGTTACATAGCTGCCTTTGATCGAACAGAAACCCAGCTGCCTTTGCTCGTAAATGAGCCTCTTCACCAATATTTCTCTTTACCCATAGACTAGTTATATACTCCTGAAATTCCTTGGACAAATCAATCATTTGTACTGCAAGGTGAGTACCTTTTTGTTTTGGTTCTTTTCCTATGAACGTGTATATGCCTATTGAATATTTCATGAAAACTAATTCACAATAAAATTCTTAAGAAGAGGTATTTATTATTCTGTATGATTATTATTTAATTTTTTTTGTTTTGGTTATATACATGAATAATCCTTAATATGGGCACAGAATAAAATTTAGGATTAACTTTTATGCCTTAGTTTTCTGTATCATGGATAGCAACTTACCATATATTACTATTAATATAAGGAGTATTTGAGAGTTTGTAATGTTATCTCTATGACTACGACATATATAAATTTAGTTTCAGGTTATAATTAATTATGTCATATGAGCTTTTGATTTAATTCGCACAAGTAATACTAAGATGCTGATTAATTAAGAATCGTAGAGTTCAATTATTAGCAAATTCTAAATAATCCTTGCTGATGTATTATATTCTAATTGCACTAATACCTACAATACAATTAGTAAATAGATTCATTGTTATGTTTATGTGCTCTGAGAAACGAAAAAGTATGAAACTGAAATTGTATCCTTTTATAATCAATGAACATACAATATGATCTATAAGTTCTTAGTAGCTTAATTGCTGTATAAATAAGTCATTGATAATTTTGATAGTTATTCTTGATAATAATTGAGATTGGAATGATATAAAATAGGATACAAACACATCAAGCTTCTTGAAAGACAGAAAAAGCTTTCTTTTCATTAAAGACTCAAGGTAAGTGGAAATTCCATTTTAGTATCACAAAAATCTATGTATATGATTGTATGTATTTAAGGTGGTGTATCTGTGACATTGAAATTTATATATTTAAAAATTGTTCATATCACTTTCATTAAGTATGTCATGTTTGCATGCACAAAATAATTATTTACGGGCTATAATTTTAATTAAGAGTCTTACACCCTAAACGTTAATTACTTTGAAGAAGGGTATGGTTCTTATCTTGCTGATTTAGTAGGTAAATGTGGTGAAATCCCTTGAGGTTCAGTCCAAGATAGGGTGAGCCAAAATAAGAGAGAGGTCAAATCCCTCGAGGTTAATTCCAAGACAGGGTAAGCCTCAAAAGATATTTATTAAGAGGATACCTACTACGTCACTGAGTTAGGAACTAGGGGTCCAAATATGATTTGAATATTAATGTTTTTAAGGAAATTAAGGGTACAAAGATTAACAAGTTTTATGTACAAGTTGCTCATAGGCATGCATGAATTTCCATTTAGTGAACCATTGCTCATTTAGTTCTTGTGATACAGATGATCAGAACTAGGAATAATATTGGCTGAGCTGTTTCCACTCTAATGTACGTAATGATCCTGTGGGAGCTGTGAATAGTATTGGCACTGTGTTTTGTATTGTACAAAATGTATTTATTACTGTAGTGTGAAATAGGTATATCGCAGATGTTATTAGAATCAAACAGAAAAGTTTAAATTTATCCTCTACTTTCCGCTTTTGCAAGGTCAATGAAAGTAAGATAACACTATTTAGCTTTTCTACATATAAGTGAGCATATTTCTATGTAGTATAGCTAAAGGGGTGTTACAGTGCTAGAAAGCCACCAGAAAGTACCCAAAGCCTCCACGGCAAGAACAACAACGTCGGCTCAAAGCCCGGCCACGCAGGGAGTAAAGAGGCATGCGCCAACCCAAGAGCCACCTCCAAAGGAGGCAGCCTCGACTCAAGCTAGTCAAGAAAGTAACAAGAGGAGGAAAAAATTTAAAGACCCTCCGCTAAAGTTCGAGCTCAACACACCAATCGACGTGATCTACCTCAAGAACAAAGATAGGGGCATTTTTAAAAATCCCCCCAAGTCCGGCGTTCCTGACCATATGAAGAATAATAGTAGATACTACCAATTCCATAGAGATCACGGGCATGACACCATCTACTGCCGTAGCTTTTACACATAGGTTATGATGGCGATCCAGGCTGGCAAGCTGAAACAATATGTGAAGGTGAGCGAAAGCTAGTCCAAAGGAGACGCCATCGGGTTGGAAAAGGGAAAACAGACCCAGGCCTTCGGATCAGGGGAGCAGGCTCTAAGGATAGTACTGACGATTATGGGTAAACCGGAGCTGACCCAGAGTCAAGAAGAAAAGGAAAAATACCGGAAAAGAACAAAAGAGAAGGTGAACCACTTGAGAGGCTTGGGGCATTCTGTGAATTACCTGACGATGGGAGAGAGCTATGCCTCAACCGCCCCCATCGCCTTCACCCAACAGGATTTGGCCACATTGCGCCTACCTCATGATGACCCCCTAGTGATCAAGCTACAGATCGACTCAGCGATGGTGAGAAGGGTCCTGGTCGACAGTGGGAGCAGCGTCAACTACCTATTCCTCAGCACTTTCGAGAACATGGGTCTGAACTAGAGCACGCTCAGGCCGACCTATCAACTGCTATTCGCCTTCAATAGCAGTAAGGTCAGCCCCTTGGGCATCGTAACTTTGAAAGTTTATGTCGCGGAGAGGTGCCTAGACGTAGATTTCATCATCATCGATTGCCAATCCTGATTCAATGCCATCATGGGGAGGGGATGGATCCATGCCATGTATAGGGTTACCTCTACCCTCCACTAGGTCCTAAGGTGTCAATCGAAGGATAACACATATATGATAGACATTAAGGGAGACCAGGCCTCTGCGAGGAAGTGTCTTTCAACCGCCTTGAAGGGAACCGATAGGAGCGCGAACGTCTTGACAGGGGATGGATAGCAATCAAAAGACCGCTTGCCAGCATATATGAAGCGGATCAAAGAAGAGTTTGATAGGCCAGAAACTATGATTGAGGAGCTGGTAGCAGTCCCTTTGAAAGAAGTAGAACCGAAGAAAGTAATCTTGATTGGAGCCAAGTTGCCCGAAGGGGAGAGGAGCGAGCTGTTGGAATTCCTTAGGCTGAATTAGGACGTCTTCGCATTGTCCCATGATAACATGCCTAGAATAGAACCTGCACATACCTGCCACCATCTGAACATAGGCTCCAACTTTCCTCTAGTCAGACAAAAGCCCTGAATGTTCGTGCTAGAGAAAAATAGGGCGATCAATAAGGAGGTCGAGATACTATCAGAAAACGGCCTAATCATTGAGTGCGTACACCCATGCTGGGTCTCCAACCCAGAAGTGGTAAAGAAGAAGAGCAACGACGATCGGACCTACATAGATTTTATCAATCTAAACAAGGCCTACCTGAAAGACAATTTTCCCTTGCCGAAGATCAATCAAATGGTCGATGCGACGGCAGGATTCGATAGGATGAGCTTCCTAGACACTTATTCTAGATACAACCATATCTCTCTATATGAAGAAGACCAGATCCACACATCATTCATTACAGAGCGAGGTCTGTACTACTACAAACGCATGTCTTTTGGTTTGAAGAATGCGGGGGTGACCTATCAGAGACTCATGAACAAAATGTTCACCGAGCTACTGGGGAAAATGATGAAGGTTTACATCGATCACATGGTCGTGAAGAGCAAAGAAGCTTCAGACTATCTGGGGCATCTAGACGAGTGTTTCCAAGTTATGAGGCACTACTGAATGCGTCTGAACCCTAAGAAATACATTTTCGGGGTGTCCTCCGGCCAGTTCCTGGGGCATATCGTAAGTAGAAGGGGCATTGAAGCTAACCCAACCTAGCCATCCTTAATCGCAGATATACAAAAACCCTAAACCGTTAGGGAGGTCCAGCGCCTAACCAGAAAATAGTCTCACTCAGCCGGTTTGTTTCCAAAATGTCTGACCGATGTAAGCCTTTCTTCCAATGTATAAAGAAAAGCTCCCCAGTCGTCTAGAGAGAGGAGCAGGACAAGGCACTAATAGAGCTCAAGCAGTATTTAAGTCACCCACCCATCCTGGCCTCCCCAGCAAAAGGACAACGCTTATATGCTTATTTGGTAGTGTCCGAAGTAGCGATCAGTGCTGTACTGTTCGTCAAGGAAGATAGCAAGTAGAAGTTGGTGTTCTACACAAGCCGCATGCTCCTGGATGCAGAGACACAATACAGTATGGCGGAGAAACTGGTTCTTGCTCTGGTCAACGCTAAGAAGAGGTTAAGGTAGTACTTCGAGTCACACTCAGTCACGATGTATACAGATTTTCACATCCGACAGATCTTGGCTAAACCAGACCTATCGGGACGACTGACCAAATGGGCCATAGAGCTGGGGATATACGACATCAGGTATCTGCCTCAAGTGGTGAAGAAAGAGCAAGTCATGGCAGATTTTCTAGTAGAAATCCAGTCCTTCGGCGAGCCACGCGACCCGTCACAAATGCCTGCGGCTCACATCCTTTCAACCTAGAGCCTCTACACTGATGGATCCACGAATACCTCAGAGTCAGGCATCAAAATAGTCCTGCAGACCCCAATAGGACTCAGGATAGAGAAAGCCTTAAGACTAAGTTTCCAGGCAACAAACAATGAGGCGGAGTACGAAGCGTTACTGCAAGGCCTTAAGCTAGCCCTACACTTCGAAGTAGAAAACATCGCAGTAAAGACTGACTCGCAGCTAATCGTGGGTCAGGTCAGGGGAGACTTCGAAGTGAAAGAGCCAAGATTACACAAGTACTTCTTCAGGATAATGGGGGCGAAAGCCGGCTTTACAACTTCAATATTGAACAGATACCTAGGGAGATGAACCAAAAGACTGACGAGCTAGCTAGAAGCACGTCGATGGAGGAGACAACCAAATGCACAAAGATTCTACTAGAAGGCAAATACGCGAGAGACCTCTTGGAGAACCCCGCGTGCCATGTGTTCGTGACCGACTCTGAGGATGAAGGCTGGATGAGACCCATCACCCAATACCTCGTGTCAGGGAACCTGCCCATAGACCCCCAAAAAGCAAGGTCGATTATACTGAAGGCCACCCAATACTCGATGATGGGGGGCCAGCTAGACAGAAGATCGACGACGGGACCGATGCTGAGGTGCGTAGGCCCCATAGAGGCGCAGAAACTAATGGAAGAAATCCACGAGAGAGTGTATGACAACCACTCTGGCGGGTGGAGCCTCTCCCATAAGGCCTTAACAGCTAGATACTTTTGGCCTACATGATGACCGAGGCAGCCCAGTTCGTCAAGAAATGCGATAAATGCCAAAGGTTCGCCCCCTTGAAACACCAACCCGCGGAAGAGCTCTATTCGAACATAACTCCTTGGCCCTTCACTAAGTGGAATCTGGATATCGTCAAAGAGCTCCCCAGAAGCCCTAGGGGAAGAAGATATGTCTTACTAGCCACTGACTATTTCATAAAATGGGTGGAAGCTGAAGCCTACGCAACCGTCAATAAGGTAGACACGATTAAATTTATTTGGAAAAACATAATCTGCCGATACGAAATCCCGAAAGAGATATATGCTGACCATGGCACACAGTTCCAAAATGCTAAGCTCAAGGAGCTATGTGATTTGTATGAATAAAGCTCAACTTCTCATCTGTAAACGACCCTCAGGGAAACGGCTAAGCAGAGGCAGTAAACAAGGCCATCTTCAGTAATATTAAAAAAAACTTGCAAGAGGCTAAAGGAAAGTGGTTAGAAGAGCTACTAGCCGTCGTGTGGGCCCACTGAACCATAGAGCGGAGGTCAACGGGAAGAACACCCTTTGCCATGGTCAATGGGACAGAGATTGTGATCCTGACCGAAATTGGCCTCCCGTCCCTTCGTTCCGAAGTGGTAAAAGACACCTCATTGAACGAGCAACAGCCAAGCTTCAATACAAACCTCCTTGAGGAAACAAGAGATGTGACTTTGATCCATCTGGCCTCGTACCACTAATAAGGTAGATCTTATTATGCAAAGAAAGTCAACGCTCGCCAGTTTAAAGCTGGAGATTGGGTCTTGAAAGTCAGAATAGGAAATTCCTTGAAGCTAGACTCTAACTGAGTCGAACCCTATGAGGTGATCAAAGTGCTCAACAATGGCACATACGTCCTAAAAGAACTCAAGACCGAGAAGAGCCTACCCAACGCATGGAATGCCCAACACTTGAAGATATATTACGTGTAGGACACATGTAAATGCTTATATCATTGAATAACCCAATTCCAAAACAAATCGAGATGTCTGCTACACAGATTTACCCACTAGTTTGCTATTTACAAGGGTCTGCCCCCAGCGCCAGACCCCTTAAGCTATTCACACGAATAAAGATCGTACTCTGGGAATCATATCCTGCAATAAAATGCTTGCCGATGGCCCAAAAAAACGTATGAAGAAGGATGAGCTGTACAATAAAATGCTTGCCAGTCGACCTCATTAAAGATCATACTATGGGAATCACATTGCACAATAAAATGATTGCCGATGGCCCGAGAAAACGTACGAAGAGGGATGAGTTGCACAATAAAATACTTGCCTGCCGACCTCATTAAAGATCGTACTATGGGAATCATATCGTGCAATAAAATCCTTCCGATGGCCTGAGAAAGCGTACGACGAGAAATGAGTTGTGCAATAAAATGTTTACCAGCAGATCTCATTAAAGATCATACTACAGGAATCACATCGCGCAATAAAATACTTGCCAGTGGACTCCATTAAAGATCTTACCGTGGGAATCACATCGCGCAGTAAAATGCTTGCCGATGACCCGAGAGAACGTATGAAGGGCAACGGCCTGCGCAACAAAACTTGTCGCCGACCCTCAAGAAACACCTACACGATGGGGAACAATTGAGCGATAACACCCTCGCCCCAGAGAGAACCTTAACTACACGTAAGCTAAAGGTCAACGGGGCCAGGGTCTACCCATTAGAAGTAAACCCTCCCCAGAGAGTACCTTAGCTACGCGTACCCACTGGAAGTAGACCCTATAGGATCTGCCCATTGGAAGCAGACCCAGATAAGCTACGCAGGATACTAAGCGTGTAATTCTCCAAACAAAAGACGGAAATCAAAATCAAATTCTGTTTATTGATGCTTAAATTACAGAGTGCGTGGTCAATAGGGACACAGAGCCAGTATCTTTATTTTCGGAAATAGGTCTTGGACAGACTCGCAAGGACACGTCGGAGTGATAACGTCCTGTTTACTCCTGCTAAGATCTGAGCCCAGCCTTTTCTTTTACAGTGATGGGTCCAAGCAAGAATCAACCAATCCCTAGAGCTGGTTCCTGGCGTGATTCCATTTAGGGTCGGAGAAGTCCAGTCATACGCACAGATCAAATTCTCCAAGATAAGTCATAACACTAATTATATATCCTCAGAGTCGGATGAGCCAAATCTCACATCCCAATCTCTGGAGTTAATCTCATCAATCATAGCACGGAGAGGATCCACTAATAACTCCAAATCATATATGATTGGGTCAGACCCAGAGGTCAGCCGAACTACCGATAAGGGAATGGCATCGTATATGATATCCGACCCTGACCACAAATACGGGCAACAGAAAAAGAAAAACAGAATAAATGTGAGAAAAGTATGCCGTTTTTATTATTTAAACAGATGCTTGCAACAAGGGTCAGCTTTACACTACACAGTAAGTATTTTACAAGTACACAAAAGAGAGAAGGTCCCTAATTACCTCCGACGGGGGGGAGAGATGCCAGCTTCGATACTTGGCCTAGCTTCAGCAAGGAGCAGCATATCGGGTTCAGAGTCGTCGCTAGATAGGACAACCGCACTTGACCCTCCGCCAGTTAAAGCGCCAGGACCAGGCTGACCCTCAGGAACCTCCGTGGCTTGTTCTGGCAGATCAGAAGTAGGCACTATCTCTTTGGCGATGGAGGCAGATATAAAGGGCCCATCATTCTCTTCGTCAAGCATTTTCAGTATATCAATAGGGTACACGATGTTAATCTCGTCCCCTCACTGTTGTATGTAGTACCCAACGAAGTAATGGTCTATCTCGACACCAATCTGCTCATCGAATGGGTCTGGCATCACCACCTCCGCGTGGCCCTCAAATTCCTTGTTCTCCTAGCCAAACCTATAACTCTTCGTAGGAAGAATGTCCACCTACCTCTAGTATCTTATCTTCAGCTTTTCTGTGTCTGCCAGCATATGTTTTAGCGTCGCCAGCCTCAGTTCCATTTGCTGCTGTGACAAGTTGATCAAAAGAGTGTTAATATCAGTAAGGTCTTCATCACACTTGCGAGTTAGCTCCATATGAGCTTTCATTAGTTTACAATGATCCAAATAGAGATGTCGGATTACCTTGTTAGACCGGTTGAGTCTGCGTTGCATGGAATGGGCCTCTAACTTGGCTTTCCTTGCCTTCTTAGCCTCTCGAAGTCTACCCTCAATGCAGCAAGGGTGTCCTCACTCAGCTCAGCTGCTGCAGCACATGCATTCAGCTGCCCAGTTAGCTCCCTGATACAAGAGAAATAGAAAGACTGAAAAGCGGCTAGCTGCAGAATATAAAAAGGGAGAGTCAGTATTCGGCAAAGATGCTGAAAGCATGGAAATAACAGCTAGATGAGCAAGACCTGTGCAATACTACAGCTAGCAACGAGACCTACGTTCTCCAAAGAGAGTGCCTCTAACTAGAAATTCGTAGCTAAACCCTCTCCCTGGGCATCATTTGCATCCGAGGAACATGACTCCACCCCACCAACTGTGAGGACACCTTTTTCCTCTGCGAAGCGCACTCCAGTAACTTTTTTGACGCTCCTGAAGTAAGGGGTGGGGGCGGTAGAAGACGGAGCGTCTTTAAGCGCACCTTTGGCGGCAACTGGAGGTGGCACATCCTTAGCAGAAGAAGCCCCCACGACTGCTGCTACTTCAGCAGCCTCGACAACAACCTCACTTGAAGATCCACCTGGTTGTAATTTTTCAGTCTTGTCTTGACCAACACGCTCAGATGGGCCGCCGCTTGCGGACCGCCTTCTCCTCGATAGTCAGGGTAGCCCCGTCATCGTCACTATCTGAAGAATGGGCAGTCTTGCCTCTCTTTTCCCGCCGGACTTTCCTCCCCCTCGGACGGGTCGATTTTACGATCCCACTTCATATAGACCAGGGGAGGGGAAGACAGGCGAGACTTCAGCCTAGGAGCCCCTCTGCTGAGCTCGATAATTTCCCCATGAGAACGAGCAGAAACAGACCCTGTGCTCATCTTCGAACCGAAAATGGGGGCAGAAGGAGCCGGCGCAGCAAGCTCCCCTAGTAGGCTCAAAGGCGTCCCTTTGCCATGCACTGTCGTTATGGTCGGTGTCTCCCGGATCGCGGGCCTACCTGCCTCGGGAGAAGGCGCCATGAGTGCATCTTCCTCAGATATGAACAGACCCTTCAGCTCGTCATCTGAGCCTATTCTTGGGGTAACACCTCCCTGCCCCCCGGCCTCGTCCTCAAAGGACACCACCAGATGCCGACCAGCAGGAACCTTGGATCAGGCTCTATAGGCGACGGTACTTCCCTTGGCCAGGGAGGGATCTGCCGAAGGGCAAGCGTCCAAACCTGTAAGAGCGATAAATATGATTAAAATGCAGCCATGACATAATCGATGGAGTCCTAAGGCACAAAACAAACTCACCCCTAACCCTCTTGGGGGTAGCAGCTTCCTCACTTCAGAACCTGACGCACTCCTTTGTCACGAGCTTCACCGCCTCTTCAAGTTCATGACTGGTGGGTGCCACCAGGTCATTGGGATCTGCCAGCTAGCATGAGCTCATAATCTGATGGCCCACCATGGCAATACGATTCTGCTCATCCGTGCAGAATCGGTTCAAAGCTGAAGCGTCAAGCTCGCTCTGAAGGTGCTTGGTGATAACCCACGTGTCCAGCAGAAAGGGGAGATGTGAAACCATCCTCAGCATTATGTTCATCACCTGGGGATTTAGAACATCATGAACGTGTCAGTAATCCCCAGAGGATCCGAAGACGATGACCATCTCTAGCTCTTTGAGCCCTCCCTCCCTCCCCCCCCGGCCGACAGCCGTGGCTTAAACCTATTTTCCTCCACAGAGGCCGCGCGAGGCTAGATATCGTGAGNATCGTGAGCAAAAATGGACAAAGTGCATGCAGACCTAAAAATCGAAACACAACTCAGTACTTTGGAAACGCTCCCCGTTCACCCAAAGAGAGCACCACGCCCCTCCGACGGCGTACAGCCTAGAGTAAGAATCCCATTGCTTTTCTGACCTTGGCAAGTCCCAGAAAACATGGCACTACGGAAGCGGCTGAAGGTAGAAAGTAGAGTAAGAGCTCCTTTCTGGGATGAGAGTGAGCTTGTAGGCATAGAAGACCACCTCCAGGTTGACATGTACATTAAGGAGAACTGATAGAGTAGAGAGCCCCATCAGGATCATGACCCCATTGGCATTCAATTGCATCGGGTGAATCCTCGTCTCTTCGATGGCGTACAGCCTAGAGTAAGAATCCCATTTCTTGTCCGAACTCGGCAAGCCCCAGAAAATATGGCGCTGCAGAAGCGGCTGGAGGTAGAAAGCAGAGTCAAAGCTCGTTTTTGGGATGAGGGTGAGCTTGTAGGCATAGAAGACCACCTTCAGGTCGACATGTACATTGAGGAGGATTGATAAAGCAGAGAGGCCCATCAAGATCATGACCCCGTTTGCGTTCAACTGTATCGGGTGAATCCTCGTCAGGCTAAAGAACTGGTAGACTAGAAGAGGAAGGGAAACCGCAACTACTCTAGGTGCTTCCTCCCCACGATGATGGAGCCTTCAGGGGTGGAGGGGCAAAGGTACCAGTCTGTCGGGCCTTCGACCCTTTGTAAGGTGACTCCGTCAAGAAAGCAGAGCAACCTCCTTAATGAGCCTAACTCGGAATCCGCAACAGAGTGGAATTTCTGACTCTAGTTCAAAGCCATTTTTGTGAGTGTGATCAAAGGGGGCAAAAGTTTCGAGAAAAATGAGGACTCAGAAACCCTAAGATTTGAGAAGGCCGAAAATTTTGAATGAAAGAAAGCAGGAGCAATTGAGGATTTCGATAAAGTAATAGATAAGCACAAGTGCAGTTTTTATAGAGGAGAAGCTGAAAAGTTTTCCCTGGAGAGGAGCGATGCGAGGAAATCAGAAGCGTTAAAATTTCAAAAATTTGAAAAATTCATGGCACGGGTTGGTGTGTGCTAGTATCAGTAACTGGGGAATAATGACAGTAATGAGCCACACGTATCCTTCGAATTAGCGGACTGGAGGTATGATTTCCCCACTTGATGGTTGCAAATCCATCAAATAGGAAAATGGGGGCAATTGTGGGGCTCACTCCTAGATCATGCACTACGTAAATAGTTAAGTGGCAGAACAGATGGTAGAGGACACACCATTCGACACGTGTCCATAAAGATCGCTGTAAAGCCACATAAGTCGCACGTGACACGATATGGGCCTGTTAGTTAATACAGGCCAGGGCCGAATCCATCCCTAACCCTGGACGAGTTCAACCCAATCTAATTCTTACCTCGACAAGTGGGAGTCAGAAGCCTCAAAGGTCTTCCGCCAAAAGATCATTGGGGGCAGTGCACCGCTCCAAACTCAGACAGGGCATTCAATACGATCCTGGATAGGTGTGCACAATAGGCAAACCGTCCTGACAGGACGGTGGGTTGTCAAAGTCTCACCCTTGCTAGACTCGCACTATAGGAGACGGCGGAAAGTAGATCACAATAATGCAAGGGAAATTATGGTAACCACGGTCTGTGATTTCCGGAATAAGTCGTGATGAGAAAGGGTACTCAATTCTGGGATTGAGAGCCGGTAAGTTCTCGGTTCCAAGATTATATATATACACCATACATCTCCCCAGTAAAAGAGATATAGATAGATAGATAAAATTTTATAAGCAGAAAAATTTAGTCTTTGCTATTCAATTTCGAGAGTAAATATATGACTTAAGCATCGGAGATTCTTTGCAGGTGACTGCCCCTGCCTCTTCGATCTGGCTTGAGATCACAAGTATTCTGATATAACGAAGATACGTGGACAGTTAGTAGGACCAGCACCAATAGTTTGAAGACACGTGGACAGTTGGTAAAAATAACACCAACAGCTAGCTCGTCCAAATATAATCTTATGGGACAAAATGCGAAATAATCAAGAGATTAAGTAATGAGGTAATTATACCTATTACGGCAAACAAAGTGACAAGAAGCATCTCAGTTCTATCAGACAGTAAATGAATGTTACAACGTTAAAAGTGAATCGATAGTTTTTAGTTTGAATATTTAAGAGGGTCTTCAAAAGTATTTAATTTGATTTTGATTTGTCTAACAAATAATTAAATTGTGCGTATGGCCAATTATATGGAATTTCCTAGTGCATATTGCGCGCATAACCCAGCTAGCCCACAGTTTCAATTACAGTTTGAAGTTTTGCTTGTTTTTTTCAACATTCGCAAGAGGACACACCTTGTGGGTCATCAGTCAAGGAAACTCAACACATACTGCATGTGTAACGTTGAATAAACCTCCTAACGAAATTTTAGGCTCTCACGAAGAAAAATTTTGAGACAAGTCAATGTATAAGGTCCACTATTGTTGATATTATTATCTCACTATTATTTTAATATATTTTTCTAGCCAAGACGCTGTATACAAAATTCATGTTCCTTCTTAGTACATTTCATGGAGTTATGTAAATTTAAAAAATTTAGTATAATGCGAAATTCACCAGAATTGATCTTGGTATATTTATATAGCTTATCATGCAAGAAACTCTGAAAGTTAATTTGCTTATATATTTGTGTAAAATCGATTATAAGAATCAAATAAAAACCACTATAACTTTTGTAGATCTTCTTGGTCAGAGTAGAAATGATTAAAGCTATCTAATCCATATATACGTAGCACTTTTTCTTTTTATTTTTTCTTCTTTAGAGTATATGCAGCCTATTGGCTTTTCCTTTTGACTGGTAAAAGGGAACAAAAATGATGGATTATGAATGTATTATGAATGGTTATGACTTAATTACCCATAGCTATGGCATGTACCATTACTTTTTTCCTCCGGAAAAAAAAAATAAATCAATAAAACCATTACCTTTTCTTTTTCCTAAAGAATTATATACCACTTGATATACTAATGACAAAATATAAAGATTACATTTACGGCTTCCTAGAAGAAAAGGACGCATGCGCGCTCACAATTAATAAAACGTATTTCTCGTACCTATATGTGACAAATTATTCAAGAAAAAAGAGATGGGAGTTTTTTGCATTTTTCACGAACCTATGTACTCTACCTCAAAGTAAAACCAATGAATGATTTCTCTTTCATTTTAGAAAGTAACTGGATAAACCCAAGAAAAACTTACAAACAAACAAACAGAACAAAGTTTATCTATAAAAATTCATGTTCCAAATTTTGTAGTTATTAGGCAACTTTTTTGGAAAAAAGTTAAAATCTATTCATTATCAACTGCTTAATTGTTTTTTCCATTTGGACACGACAAAAAGATAAAATGAAAATCTTAATTTTGCTACGACCAGATTACTTGAGCCGTCGATGTAGGTCCACAGTCCACTCGCGCCTGTTCATAACACATCTTATCTTATATACAAATTTAGAAAACAAAAAAAAAAACAAAATTTCTTTCATGCTAGCTACTTGAGAGTTGAGAGCATGTTGCATGATGTCTACATGCACTTCTCTCTTACTAATCTCTTCTTTTTGTTTCAATTGCAACTAATTGTCAGAGAAGGGGGCTCTATGAAGCCAGCAATATTTTTCTTCAAATTATGAACATAATTAAGGGTAAAGAAGATGAAGGTAGGGTCCCCACGGTCCCTCTTTTGGATGACAATTTTTATCATATTTTATCATTTGAGATAGACAAAATTAAAAGGCAGGTTGCACTTTGACCCATTTCAGATTCTAATTTTAAGAAAATGTCAAAAATATTTAGCCTTAGCGCGTGGGTCCCCATATTCCTAGATAGTCATGCAGAAAACTTTTCTCCATATTCACATGCACAACAATTTCTGCAAATTCTAGTACAAAAGGCCGAGATATTGACTAATCCAGAAAGTCTAGTAGGTGTTGTATATTACAATGGTATACATCATAAATTAGCTAGTAATTAACATACTGATACACCTTAATAAATTTACTATATTTTATCTTTTGAAGTGTTCAACAATAAACGATTTACTGTCGTACGTACTCATTTTTGTATCGGGTCGAATATGGACAATAATGGAACAGAACATAATATAACAAACTTTTAAAAAGAAAATAATCTCTACCCGTTCAAAACAATCAGAACATAATATAACAGACTTTTAAAAAGAAAATAATCTCTACCCGTTCAAAACAATTGTCATGCATACATTTAGTTAGCGTCGTAACTATGTTTATTATTTAGGTATGATAGTAAAATGTAACTAAAAGGTCTTGTCCTATATTCCTTGTCAATACCCTTTAAAAGCATTTGTGTGAAAAAATATAACAATAATAAGACTTTTGTCGCTTAGTCTGAGAAATCCTCCTATCTTGAACTACTGACTATTGATTAGAAAAACTACAACGCTAATGTTATTTCCAACAAATCACTTCGATCCATTTAGTCTATCAACAACCTTTTCTTTTTTGTCAAGTTGGATTTTAATTTCTTTTTTTTTTTTTGGGTTTTTCTTTCAAGATTCAAACATTCGTGCACAAACGCGGTTTGGAGCTTCCACCTTTTCCCCGGTCACTTCGGTTATTGCATGCATGTGAGTGTGGGATCGTTGCTGGGCCCTCAGAACTTAGTATAGTCGCATTAATCTAAGAGAATCGTCAAGGAGCTCCTTCAATAATATAATCAAATACAGACTTTTAACAATTTCATTAAACAAGTAATTAGCAAATAATACAGTGCTGCAGGTTGAAAAAAAAAAAGTGTTTTTCTGAAGTCGAAAAAAAAAAAAAGTTGTTTTTGTTTTCGTATGTTGGGTTAAGTTCTGGAACCATACCGAACTGAACCCCTTACATGTGGGGTGGGAAAAAACGTGGATAGCATTTATCTGACCCATCACAACCCTAATAAGGTGAGATCTGCGTTTGTCTCACTATAACATCCATTGTGTCAGTCACTAGCAAAACTCGTGCAAAAGAACTTTTTCGGAAAGAGTTAAGATGAGATTTATGTTGATCTCACCATAGAGTTCACTACGAAAACAGGTTGTGATGCACGCATGATTGCATCTATAGCTAACACAGTTACTGGGAAAAGTCTCTTTGGCACAAGCAAAGACATCTGAGAGTCTTCAAACTCAATTTATATGGTGTCTTCAAGAAAAAGTTTCACTAAAAATACTAATTCCTTCGTTGATCACTAAGCTGCTCTTAAATTGCATTTTAATCCCCAAACATTAACATGACTAGCATTGGTCTCTACCTAAACTTTGAAAACCATTGCTCTGGTGGTTTTTTTTTCATTATTTACAATAATATTACATCAACAGTGGTAATAAGAACAAAGATTGCTTACACCATTCTAGCAGCTTTCGAAGCTCCCAAAAACCAACAAATTAAGGAGTACTCAAAATTGAAATCAATAGAGATATTGAAGAACTCACAAGCTTGACAATGGAAGGCCAGATACATTCGAGATCATCATCAGTGGACAGAGGCTTTCGGTAAGTAAACACATTGGCAAAAAGTTGAAACACTTCACTAGAAATGGCAAATGCAATAGTTTTGTTGCAAACATACATTCATCATTCTTGAATTCAAATGCAAAAGGAGAGGCGACATGATATACATTACAAGTTCCAATACCCTAAGCAAAACTAGTCAAAACAACAAATTCAATACATGAAATTAATCCATATAACAAAACTGAACCAAAAAAAAACAAACAAACAAAAACAAAAACAAAAAAAGAAAAACAAAACAAAACAAAAATCAATTCGGACATATAACATTCAATATCCAAAACCCCATTCCATGCATATGAAATCAATAAAGTGCACTTTCGGTATAGTTGCTAGACCAACGAAATAATCAATAAAGAATAGGGTAAGAAACTGTATTAGGAACAATAACGACTAACTTGTGATAAAGACATACTATCAGTAACTAATCAAATGTCTGAATTATATTGAGTCGATTTAGTAGGGCAAACTTGATGACCTAATTCAGGACAATTTCAGCTTCTCTTGATTAACATCTGAGATAAAAAGGAAATACACCAGCTAGAAGATTTACAATGATTTAGATGCTTCTACGTACAAAACATACTACAATACAAATGAAACAGAACTCCTTTCAATCTCTGCTGTTAACAAAATGCAGGACAAGTTTGAGAAGGAACTGACTCACTCCGTTCTGCGCATCTTTGCCGTAATTGATATCTCCTTGTAGGACTGAACCTTTTCAGCTGCTCGGCGCACTGGCCTTCCCACAGATGATCGTCTAAATTCTTGAGCTTCAGAATTGAGGGTTGCATTGTCTTCAATTTTTTTGTCAGATAATCCCAGTAATGTTCGACCACCTGCATCTGCTAGATTATCATGTAGAGAAGATAACATTTGACAACTTGCACCAGCTGGATCATCATGTAGAGAAGATAGCATCTCACAACTTTTATGAACAGGATTATCAGATAGAGAAGACAAAAGAAATTTGTAATCTTTTATTGCTTCTTCTTCTTTAGATTTGAACCTAGCAGACTGTCTTCTTGAACAACGCCTGTCAAAGACCATTAAATCCCATTTAGATTTCTTTCCTTTCTGTGAGGGTTTGGGGGAGTGTGTGTGTGTGGGTGGGGGAAGGCGATTATGCAAGAAAATGAACAAGAAGAAGAAACCTTTTCTTGCTGGCCTCCTCATTAGAATCAACTGGATCATCATGTTCCGAAGATAACATTTGACCATTTGCATCAGCTGGATCATCATGTAGAGAAGATAGCGTTTTACCAATTCCATCAACTGGATTATTATTTAAAGAAGATACAGAAAGTATCTTATTATCTATCTCAACAGAGTTTTCAGTTGCTTCTAATTCTTCAGATTTGAACCTAGCAGATTGCCTTCTTGGATAATGCCTGTCAGAAACCATTAAATCCCATTTAAATTTCCTTCCTTTCTAATGAAAATAAAATAAAATAACAGACAAACAAAAGAAGCAGTTATGCAAGAATATCAACAAAAAAACCTTTTCTTGTTATCCTCTTCTTGAGCATCAACTGGATCATCGTGCAGAGAAGATAACGCTTGACCAATTGCATCAGCTGGATCATCACGTACAGAAGATAACGTTTCACCACTTACATCAACTGGAAATACGTCATCATCTATCTCAAAAGAGTCTTCAGTTGCTTTTGATTCTTTAGATGTGAACCTAGCAGATTGCCTTCTTGAACAATGCCTGTCAGAAACAATCAATTCAAAATTCCTTCTTTCCAGGAAAAGAAATTAAACAAGGAGTTATACAAGGAAATCAAGAAGAAGAAACCTTTTATTGTCAGCCTCATCTTTAGCACGGACTGCTTTAACAGCAGGAGGGCCCAAAGCTGCATGTATCACGAATGAAAATAGTTGGTACAGGAAGGAGGACCAAAAGTTAAAACAAAATAACTAGTATGCTCATTACATTGGGTCCTTGATTGCTTTCTCCTAGCATTACTTCGTTTATTTTCCTTATCCGCTTGCAAGGATTCCCCTTCCTGAGAAGTTGAACACACCTGAAACAGTCAAAAGAAAACTTGTGACAATAAAAGAAACTAGGAAAAGAGGCTGCCAGTGAAGAACAATTTTTAAATTTAACACGAAATATTTAACATTTTTCTGAATACCCCATCATTGTAATTCTGACATGTTACTCTTTTCCTCTTCTCCTAGAAAACATAATTAATAAAGTCAGCTTGACAATCTGATCGGATAGCTTTGCATGCAAAATTAAAAGATACTATTTATACTAACCCCTGCCTCAAATTTTCTTGCCATGAGTAATCCATTCTTGCATCCAAGCTCATGCTGAAGTACTTTCAGCTGAGGAACAAAAGATACCGTAAATACAACTAGATATTAGAAAATTTGAAGAAATCTTTACCAACTTGTCGCACCAAACTTACCCTATCTTTACCTGAATTAAGGTCCTGAAAGATTAAAGAAAAACACCAGCTCAATCAAGGGCAAGATAAATTTCAAAGAACAATTAACATAAATAATAAAGTATTAGCATCTATAATGGTACCGCCAGCATTTGGCTATTTGCTTGGGCAAGTTGCAAATTCTGTTGATATACTTTCTGATAGTTTATTCTCAATTTCTGAATCTCCATTGCACTCAGCTCAATAAGTTTACTGTGTAACAATATTAAAGAAATCCAAATACAGGAAACATTTACAATATGGAGAAGGGAGTGGGGAATTTGATCACAAAGGATACTTTCTGTCTGCGAGGAGCTTCGCCAATTCCACATTCTCCTGAAGACAGCACAGTCAAGTTAAACCAACAGCACAGTAAACATTAAATCGCTAATAGCAACAAAAATAAATACCTTATGAAGCTTTTCAACATATTCTTTAGTGGTGAGTGCAGTATACTTCTGCTTAGCATCTTGGTTTGTTGGAATCAATCGCCGCTGTAAGTTGCTAATGTCTGCAAGTTTTTTCCTTTGGGCACTGTCCATGTCCCCTCTTTTCTTACCATCTGCTGCTATTCATACCAAATATGTCAATCTTAAAAACAAGTTCCTAACAGCCTAGTCTTACGAAAAAATCGAAACATCCAATTCATTACCCAATTTCTAAACAAACGAAAAATATTAGCATTTCGAATGCTGAAAAGGGCACACAGCAATTGGAAAGAGCCTCGCCCCAAAACCCCTTAAATCAGCAGTGAACAAAAATGAGGTTTGACCACAAAATATAATGCTCACTCGTTAAATTCGCCATAGAGAGACTCAAAGTTCACAAAAAAAGGAGTATCAAAATATAGAGAAAACTCTAAGACGAAAGAAAATCAAGATAGCCCCAATTAGGGTTTGACAAACCAAGAAATGAAGAAAAGCTAGGGCAAGAGAAATTCACCTCCGATAGCGCAATTCTCTGGATCAACGAGGACGACAGTGTCCATGGCTGAGATTCCCCAAGCTCAAACCCTAGTCTCTCTCTCTCTCTCTCTCTGTGCATTGACTGACTGTGATTGGGGTTGTGACAGAGCAAAGAGGGGAAATTTCTGAAGGAACTGAATAAGGAGTGAAAATGAGAAGACGAGGGTAATATGGTAATATTGAAATCCCAACGTCTCTCCAAGGCGAACTCCGAGGCCCGAACCTAGTTTTTGAATCTGTTTAAGCTATGTTCCGAACCTTAAGCGCACGGTAAGTGAAAATAAAATTTATATATCGGCTGGCCCGTAAATAAATAAATAATAGTGAGAGAAAACGTGGTATATGTCCATTTTTATAACTTTGTTGAGGATATGTCCAAGATTATAATTTCATAGTTATATGTCCAATTTTTAAAAAGCCGACGGTAGATATGTTTTTGTTTTACCATTTTGTTTTTAGTTAAATGTTTACTTTTTTCCTTTTTTCGATTTCTTTTCAATCTTCATTTTCGTTTTTTTTCTCTCTTTTTTTTTTTCGTTCTTCTTTTCCTCTAATCTCACTCATTCTACCATTAATCTTGCTCACTCTTCTTTTCGAATCTCTATTATTCTCCTCACATTTCTGGTATATCTCCATTATTTCTATTATTTTTCTCTCTCCGGCATTGCTTGGTTCATCATCGTCTCCTCCAGCGTTGTTTGCTTCATCTTCTCGGATCTTTGGTGTTTTTAACTATTTTTCTATTTCTATTGATCGAATTGTTCTAGAGTTTATTCTTGTATAAGTATGTTTTTGTTTCTTGATCTTAAGTTGATTTTATTGTACATTGACTTTGGGATTTTTCATTTTCATTTATAATTTGTATTATAATTAATATTAATTCAAATATAATTTTTTTATTAGGTATGAATATCCTTTTTTATATTGTTGTTTGTTTTTAATTTTCTTTCGTTTTTGGTAATGGTTCATTAGTTTTTAATCGTAGTATATGTGAAATCTATAGTGATATATGTGAATTATTTTGTGGCATATTGTATTACTATTCACTATTTTTTTTTGTAATAGTTCATCATTTATTTATTGTGGTATATATAATTTATTTAGTGGTACATACAATTTTTGATATAATATATGGGTTTACTGTTCTCTGGTTATTGGTTTACTATTCTTTTGTTTGATTTACATATTCTTAGTCTTAGTGTTTTTTTTTTTTTGGGTGGTGGTATGTGTTTTGTGGTTATTATTGATTAAGTATTAATTATTTTGCTATTATTGATTAAGAATTTGAATCTAGACATGTTATTTTTGATATAATATATGGGTTTACTGTTCTCTGGTTGTTGGTTTACTATTCTTTTGTTTGATTTATATATTCTTAGTCTTAGTGTTTTTTTTTTTTTGGGTGGTGGTATGTGTTTTGTGGTTATTATTGATTAAGTATTAATTATTTTGCTATTATTGATTAAGAATTTGAATCTAGACATGTTATTTTTCTATTCTATTTTTTTGTAGTACATATTTTTTGTGTTTGGTATATTGATCTTATAACTTGGTATATATAAATATATATCTCATGAACTAGTAGATATGATATTTTTTTATTAATGTTTGTTACTTGGTTTCTTCATACATGTTCATATACTGATTATGCAGTTGATGAAGATGGGAATTTTAAGTGCATTTTTATGGCGTTTGGAGCTTCCATGAAATGGTGACATCATTGTAAGCTTGTGATATCAGCGGATGAAATATAGGGATCATTACTTTTTTCTGTATTGAGTTTGTAGTTTATTTTATTTTGAAATAAAGAATTTTTTTTTTTCATATTTAGGTACATGATTTTTTTTTCTTAGTATATACGACTATATATCAGATTTTTTACTTTAAATATTTAATATTGTTATCTTATTTCTAAATTTTCACTCTTTTAGGTACATGAATTTTTTGTTTTGGTATATGAAACTTTTGTTATGGTATATGAGGCTATATACTAGATTCATTACTTGCCATATTACTGAATTTTTTATTAAAAAAAAAGTCATCATTGTATATTATATATATATATATATATACACACACCAGATTATACATGAACACATATGTTATGCTCGAGATTTTATGAAGTAGTGAAAAAGAAAAATATTGTGGACAATGTTTTGAGTTGAATCATTATATACATGAACATTTATACCATGTTCGAAATGAGAAATTTTTGTACCATTTCTTAGTTCGGTTATGGTATTTGAGCATAGTACTTTATTTCACATATCTTGTCAAAATATTATAAGTTATATACCTATTTCATATTAGTATGAACCATAAAAAAAAATCTTATGTACTTAGTTCAAAAATTATATACCATAAATAGAGAATTTTTTTTAATATACATATCATTCCTGAACAGTTTTAGCTTTTTTCAAATTACTCAAGTATATCTCACAAAGTCAATAACTAGAAATAAATAAGTAATAGTTTATATTTATATAAGCTCACACTACATAAAACATATGAACCAACAAGAAAATTATTTAATATTCAATATATTCACAATTAAAAATATTCAGTACAATAATCATTGTTAAACTAAAAGACAAAAATATCATATTATTTTTGTTAAACCAAAACAAGATCATATGTTTTATATCACTTTTAATTTTGTGTTTCAATATCACTTGTGTATCATGTCCTCCTCTTATTATCAGCCTAATAATAAAGTCCTAAGGCCATCTTTTACCAATAGAATATTATTTTCTCTTATGTTACTTCATCTATGCCAACATTCATCATCAGTACTTCCGCTCTTTTGATTACAAATATTCTACAATTAGTCCTATTTTCATGAGAGAAATTATTAGATTTGACAAATCATATGCCAGATATTAAAAACTATATACCACATTCAAATCAGCATATACCACACTGAGGTAAGTTCACAAGTTATACACCAGGTATTAAGAGTCATGTACTACAACTAATTTCATATATACTAATATTGATTTTGTAGAATTATTTTACTTATTTTGTCATATTTCAATATCTTCTATAAAGTTAAGAGCGAATACTCCTTTGTTGATTTGTTTTCTCGCCATATTAAAGGTTGTGGATTACAAGAAGCCTGGTATCATCATTGTGTACACAATAAGTACTACAAGAGGTTTAACAACTTAGTTTTTAGTATAATGCACTCCATTTTAATTAGAATTATGCAAATATAAGAACCTAATACAAAATATTATGAGTGAAACATATAAACCTATTAACTAAAAACAAACTAAATAGATACTGAAAAATTCATGAACTATTATGAAAATTTCATGAACAAACAGGAAAATTTCATGTACTACTATAAAAAAAAAAACATGAAGCACTATGAAAATTTTATGAACTAAATAAAATTGGATATTACGTAAACTTACCTTTTAAATTGATAACTATGAACCACATACAATTATGTAGATAAAACAAATATTATACATAAATCAGTTTATAGTACCAAGTGTTGAAAAAATAATGAACCTAAAACCAATATAATTTATGAACTCAACTTATTATTTATGAATGATTATGAAAAATTCATGAACCAAACCGAATTGGATATTACATAAATGTGTACACTTGACTTACAAATATGTGCACTTAAGAAATGTGTGCAATTAAGAAAATTAAAAATCTATAAACTAGATACCTATAAACTATATATCTATAAGCTAACAAATTAAATGAGGAAAATACAAATTATGATTTAACCTACTTTGGAATAATGAAAACAATAACTTGCAACGACAGAAACATTACATCAAGAGAGTGTTAGAATACAACAAAAGAAGAGAAAAATTGAGCATAAAAAAAAAAGGTAAAAGAAAACCAAGAGATTCTTAAAATAACATTTATTATTATCTACAAGTCATATTGGAAGAACAAATTTTGATTTACTTTTAATGAAAACCAATAGCACATTACTTTATCAAACAACTATTCACTTGTCTAATAATATACAAGAGATATTTAAAATAGAATATACCAAGATATAAATATAATATAATTTACTTAAAAATCATATACTGTATATAAAAAACTATGAACTGAATTTTATATAATTTAGATTAGATCAAACAATATCAAAATCATCATTTTTTTTCACTATAATCATGAACTAAAATAGTAATTCATCAACCAAATACCAAAAACCCCTATAATAAGATATATCAAGATAAAAATATAATATACCTGCTGAAAAAATCATATACTACAACTAGAGAAAGACATACCATAGTTAAAAGTTTATGAAAAAAAAAGACAATTCGTAATTCAAATTATTTACTATATAAACTAAATTTTATCTATCATATCTAGAGTAAAAGCGACTGCAATTCAAAAGAATTTATGCCACAGAAACATAATCTTAAAATCAAACTTAATATAAATAAAATTAAAATCTAAAATATACAATTGAATATGATTATATCTATAAACAACAATCAAATTAAAGTTGATATACCTTTCAACTACTTAAAACTTGTTATAGGACCTTCAATCATCAATGACATTTCTTCGATCTTTATTATGATCGGAGGATCTCTGATCTTCGTTGAGATTCAGCGTGCCTTTGGTATTCATTGAAATTTGGTAAGCGTTTAATCTTTATTGAGATCGGCAAATCTTTGATCATCGCGAATGAGGATTATGGAGGTAAAGTCCTTATTCATGGCTGTGATTTATACTATGAAGGATAGAATAACATAACGTATAAGAAAAAAGAAAGAGAAATTGGCGATAAAGATAGGTTCTGAGCTTTGAGGGGTAATATTGGTACTGAATTTCTAATGGGTCTTTTGTTGGACATATACCTATAAGACGTGTTTCATGGTCATGAACTAAAATGAGGCTCGAAATTTAGTTATATATCAAGTCAACCCTAATAGTAATAGTAGTAGTAATAATAATAATAATAATTATAATAATAAAATTTATGGAACTAATAATAATAAAATTGCTAGTGTTTATAAAACAAAAGTGTTGTTTTACAAAGGGTTTCTAACACGTTTACCTATAAAAAAAAAAACTAAAAAGACAACAAAAAATATGGAAGTTAGACTTTTTTCAAATTTTCGTAAGGTTTTTATTAGAAAACTATCACTTTTAAAAAAAAAATTAGAAAAATACCATTTTTAAAATGGCTACTGGTTACCAGTTATATAATAGTTATAAATACCTTTAGTTACTAGTTACTAGTTTTTGGAAACTGGTAACTAGTTACTACTTCCTATTTAAAGAAAATGTTACTTTTCTAAGTATTTTTTATAAAACAGTATTTTTCAAGTAAAACTGTACCGTACCTTAAAAAACACTAACCACCATATTTTTCAAATTTGTTTCGAAAGATACTGTATAATGTCTAATTTTCCTATTTGCAAAGGGATAAATACTAATGGAGCCCACAAGGGCAAGCTTCAATGGTGAGCTCACTTTTCTTTGTTTCTTTCAAGATGACCACTCAAGTTCACAACCCTTCCGGTGGAGGTAAGAAGTAAAATTGATTTGGGCCTTAACCTCACCCTTTAGCTTCTGAAAAAAAAATACTAATAGAATTAAAAATCATTCTAATTTTCATTAAAGTAAAAAAAGAAAAAAAGAAAAATCTATCTTGTATACATCAATATGAGCTTAGAGACTGAGATGAAAATTTTTTAAGAGGCACGTGTGAATTGTAAATTTTAAATGTGAATAACACTCATTTTTATTAACTATTTTGAAGCTAGAAATTAAGTGGAACTCACACATTGTTGATGGAAGATCAGAGTGAATTCATATTCTACTTCGCGATATCGAATTTATATATCCACTCGCTTAAAATAGTGCTCGAATGAATGAAAAATTGTTACTTAAAAATATACCATTGAAATTAAAAAATTAAAGGAAAAAAAAAACTTAAGTCCCATATTGGTAGAAGAAGCTTGGACCAAGTGGCACATATAGACTCATGCTTTATAATGACAATAAGAATCATTGAATCACTAATACAGATGTTCTCTTAAGTGCATGTACGAGGGTACAAATCATCGAGTTTGGACTTGAATTTGCATGGGCTCGCCCAGACATAAATATTGTGCCGAAAATTAGTCCACAGTAAGCTCAAATTTTTTTTGTAGTCTAGCTAATTTTTTCTTTCCTTTTTGACCTTTTTTGCTTCATAAAATGGTAGCTTAAATGCTTGTATATGTAATAGATAGTAACCTTTCTTTTAATGCCTGAAATTGCCAAGTCTTAAAATTGATAAATATTATGGACATTTTATTTGAGTTGGCAGGTTGTAATAGCCAATGTTTTCACTACTTGGATTGGCAGGTTGTAACAGCTAAATTTTGACTTTATAATCATTATGGGGTATTACCATCCAAAATTCATAACTTTTAATTCAGAAACTATAAAAGAAGACCTCCTTCTGCTCCTCATTCTGCACATCAAATCTAAAGCCTCCCTCTCATTCTCTCTAGTATTCTTTTTAGTTCTTCTCGTTGCTAAGAATTCTTAGTTTCTAGCTTTAGTTCTTTGAGTGTTAAGAAGTTTATTGATAGAGTTCTAAGTGTGATAGAATTCGTAGCATTTCAGTTCGCCTGAGTAGAAGTCCAGTACTTGCCTTGATACTCTTTATTGTTGTATCCTGTGAGATTGACGTTGTTATAGTCTTCAAGCACTTTGGTGGAGGAAGCGGATCAGTTTTAAGGAAATTGTGTAATATACAAGCCTCGACTATTAACGTGTCGTTATTAATTTACAAGATTTCTTAGTTTGTGGACAAATTCAATTTCATACCATAATTTGTTGGAGTAAAATTTTTAGTAACTTTAATTTTTCTTTAAAGTTTATTATAAACGATTGATGAATATAACCTTATATTACTTATTATTTTTCTTACAATATAATCTAAGAAAATTCTTTAAGCTGAATTTAGTTTTTTCCCGCTCTATTTTGCTCATTATTGTTATATTTGAAATAAAGTTATAATTGAGTGTTATAATTCAAAATATATAAAATAAGTAACATAGACAAACATATGATTAAAAAGATCTTTTAAAATGAGATTTGAATAAAAACTATTCCTAATAAGAGTTGGCAGAACTAATTATTTTAAAATAATAATGTAAATTTATAAAAAAAAAAAAAAAAAAAAAACTAAAATTTAGTATAGACAGATGGGATATTATTAAATTTTCATAAAGTATGTAAGTGAAATTTAAAATTACTGAAATTCAGAAAGATAAATAAAGGACATAATCAAATATATTCTTTTAGAAAAAGTTAAAAGTCAAATTTTCTAAGAAATTTGATGGGGCATTGCCCCGGTGACTCCATCATTGTATGGCTTGAATTGTGAGCATGAAACATAAAATTTTGATGAGAAATTCGAATAGGATGAAGTTTTATCTAAAGAAAGTAAGAGATACAGTTGAAAAAATTCGCTGAGTACATGGTATAGCTAAAATGCATTCTTATGGTTCTTCTGAGGGATATAAAGAGTGACACTCCTGGTCTAAGAGTTTGAAATATTGTGTTCCAAGACCCTTTGTGAAGACATTTGTTATTTGATCAAGCATAGAAATATGTTGCACAAATAAACGTCCATTCAACATATTTTCCCTAATAAAATAAATTCAATTTCTACATGTTTTATACGCGAACGAAGGACTGGTTCTGCAGCGAGAAATGTTGCCCCCATATTGTCACACCAAAGAACCAGAGACGAGGATGGCTGAAAGTGTAAATCTCTTAACATTGGCTCAATATTCAGACAATATGTTATAGTGAGCGATGAATTTCTGTTTGGTCGAGCTCTAAGAGATAAGGGTAGGACCAAGAGAAATGCAATATCCACCCATGGACTTGCGATTGTCCAAGTTATTGGTCCAATCAGCATCCGAAAAGGCTAGTAACAGAAGGGAGGAAGCCCTTTAGAGAGGTAAACCATGATCCATTATTCCTTTGAGATACCAGAGAATTCGCTTAACGGCTTGCCGATGCATAAATTGACAAGCTTTATTGACTATAAAACTAATGTATGGGTGTGTTATTGTTAAATACTATAAGGCACCCACAGTATTACAATAGAGAATTGGGTCAGGCATCGGATCTCCTGTCATGTAGAGAGAGTTGACGTCCAAAGAGAACTAGGGTAGAAATCAGTTTGGCACCTACCATATGAGTACGAGCAAGAAGAACTCGAATATATTTTGCCTATGATAGATGGAGGACCGAGCCACTTTGAAAGACCTCAATAGCCAAGAAATAATTCAAGTTATCAAGATATTTCCAAGCAAAAGAGGTGTTGAGATATTTAGTAAGGGCTAGAGTGAACGATAGACTGGTACCTATTAATAAGATATGATAAACATAAACCAAGAAAATCAACTTGTCTTTGTAAAAGTGAAAATAAACATTGAGGAATCCTGTTAGAATTTTGGCTTGTTAACTTTTATAATTATTTTGAACTTTATCCCACATTGTTTGTGTATAAATATTTAGGGTCTACAGTTAGCTATAAATAAAGTATATTATAATTAGTTTTAATCATCCCCAAAATTAGTTCCTTATTGAGGAGGACTTCTATTCTTAAAGATCTCTGTAGTTTTGTTTTTATCATTTTTTTCCATTTATTTTTGGATTTTTGCATTATAGCCCAAATTTTGTATTTCCTCTTATTTAAAGTTAGTGAAGTGGTCAGCAACACTCCAAGAACGTAGGTAATTTGTCGAACCTCACGTGCGCATTTTCTACTTTCGTTAATTTCAGTAGCTAGTTGGTAGTTTATATTTAATATTATCTTAGTATTAAATATAAGCATTTAAAGTATTTATGCTTCTACTGCACAACAAGTGGTATTAGAGAAATAGGTTCGTCCTAGACTTTGTTTGATAACTACTTGAAATATTAGTTGAAATGTCAAAATCTTCGTCAATGCTGGCAAAGATGAAAAATGTGACTACTGCAAAAATTGACGTGGAGAAATTTGATGGTCGAAATAACTTCGGATTATGACAGTATAAGTTATTGGATGGTTTATGTCAACAAGATCAGGATATTGCTCAGGAGGAGATGAAACCAGAAAAAATACATGATAAAGAGTAGGAAAAGATCAATCATCAAGCTTGTGGTAAGAACTGCTCATGTCTTTATAGACAATAGAAGTATCCATTTATGAGGTAGACTTTTACAAGTAAGCTGTAGAAGGCACTCGAAAATAAGTCCATGAAAAAGAGCAATGAGAACTGGCTATACTTGAAAAAGATACTTTTCCGCCTCCAGTTGAAGCTTGGTACGACTATTAGTGACCATATTGATACTTTTAACCAGTTGATAGTAGATTTGTTGAATTTGGATAAAACCTTCAAAGATGAGGATAAAGCAATGTTGTTGATCGGATCTCTTCTAAATAAGTTAGATCATCTCTGTATTATATTGCTTCATGGGAAGGAAAAATTATCCTTCGATGAAGTGAGTGCTGTATTGTACAATTATGAGATTCAGAAGAAAGATCAGATGAAGAATATGAATATTCCATTAGAAGAGCTTATAGCCAGGGGACATAGTCAAAGCCGTAAACAGGAGAAAAATAGTAGATCTTGTTCGAAAGGAAGACCTGGTAAGAATGAATATGCCTTTTGTCATGAAAAAATATATTAGAAGAAAGATTGTCCAAAGTTACAGAATAAAGGCAAAGGCAAGGCTATTTCTGATGCATATATAGCTGAAGTCGAATACGATGAGTCAAATTTTGCTCTAGTTAGTCAATCTTTGACGTCACAACGTGATGAATGGATTTTAGATTCAGTTGCACTTAGTATATGTGTCCTCACACGGAGTGGTTCTTCAACTTTGAAGAACTAAATGGTGGAGTTATTTACATGGGTAATGATGAATCATATAAAATAGCTTGGTAGGTTCAATTTGATTGAAGAACAATGGATCAACTAAAGTTCTGACAGATATTCAGTATGTACCGAAATTGAAGAAAAATCTCATCTCTTTAGGAGCTTTAGAATCTGAAGTCTTCACTATGTCTATACGAGAGGGAATTTTGAAAACCACTTTAGGCTCTTTGATAGTAATGAAAGGTACAAGAAGAAATAACTTGTATTACTATAATAGTAGTATAGTTATTGGATCAATTGCTGCGGTTTTTGAGGATGATGAAGCTTCAGAAATTACCAAGTTATGGCATATATGTTTGGGACATGCAGAGAAAAAAGTTTTCTTCAGTTTAGTAAAGCAAGGCTTACTAAAAGGAGTGAAGACCTGCAAGTTAGACTTTTTAAATACTGTATTTTAGGAAAACAGACAAGAGTGAAGTTCGACACAACAATTCACAATACTGAGGGCATTCTAGATTATGTTGATTCATATATATGGGAACTTACTAAGATAGCTTCTTTAGGAGGTATACACTATTTTGTTACTTTTATCGACAACTTTTCCAGAAGAGTTTGGGTATATATAATAAAGACTAAGGATGAGGTGCATGAAGTTTTCCTTAAATGGAAAAAGATGATTGAGACTTAGACGGATATAAAGATCAAATGACTTCGATCAGACAACAGTGGAGAGTATATGAGCGATCCATTTTTGGGAGTTTGCTAGTCTGAAGGTATTGTGTATCACTTTAAAATCCAAAAAATACCACAACAGAATAGAGTGGCAGAACGCATGAATCGGACTTTGCTAGAAAAGGTTCGATATATGTTGTCCAATGTTGGATTGGGCAAAGCTTTTTGGGCTTAGGTAATTACGCATATGTGTCATCTCGTTAATCATTTACCATTGACTGCAATTAGAGGCAAAACCCCTCTTGAGGTATGATCTTGAAAACCTGGTAGTGATTATGATTCTTTATATGTTTTCGATTCCACTGCCTATTATTATGTGAAAGAATCCAAGTTGGATCCGAGAGCCAAGAAAACATTCTTTATGAGCATTAGCTGAGGTGTTAAGAGATACCGATTTTGGTGTCTAAGTTCGAAGAAGATTTTGTTTAGCAGAGATGTTACTTTTGATGAGTCTGCTATGTTGAAGAAGGCAACAGAAGACCAAGAGAAGACCATTAGTATTCCGCAACAAGTGGAGCCTAGTCAACAGTAAGTGGAGTTTGAGAAAACAACAACAGTAGTCCCAGCTAATATTGTTAAAAATAGTGGTGACACTCCATTGACAGAGGAGGGTACTAAAGATGATGAAGAGATTTCGACCCAAGAGCCTCAATCGCAGCAAGAATCAATTATACATAATAAGCCAAGACGCGAAATTCGTAAACCTGCTCAATTTGCTAATATAGTGGCCTATGCACTTCCCATTGTGAATGATGATGTTCCTTCCATGTACAAACATACAGTCAAAAGTTCGGAAATTGAATAGTGTGAGAAAGTAATGGAGGAAGAAATGCAGTCTCTTCAGAAGAATAAAACTTGGGAGCTAGCTCAACTACCGAAGAACATAAAGGAAATTGGGTGTAAATGGGTATATACAAAAAATAAAGGATTTCTTGATATGAGTAGCGTTTGTTTCCAAGCAAGATTGATAGCGAAAAACTATGCTCAGTTGGAGGGAATCGATTACAATGAGGTATTTTCTCCAGTTGTTAACATTCCTCCATTAGAATTTTGTTAGCATTGGTAGTATAGTTGGATCATTTTCTCCAGTTGTTAAACATTCCTCTATTAGAATTTTGTTAGCATTGATGGTATAGTTGGATCTTGAAGTAGTTCAGTTAGATGTAAAAATCGCATTTCTACACGGTGATTTAGAAGAGGAAATCTATATGTCTCAGCCAAAAATATTCAAGGTTACTAGAGAAGAAAATCGGGTTTCAAACTTAAAAGAACACTTTATGGGCAGAAACAATCGCCAATGCAGTGGTACTAGCGATTTGATCGATTTATGATGGGGTTAGAAGTATATAAGAAGCAAGTTTGATAGTTGCGTATATTTTTGTAGGCTCCGAGATGGGTCTTTCATTTATCTACTCTTATATGTTGATGATATATTGATAGCTTTGAAAAATCAAGAAGAAATTGAGAAGTTGAAGGCTTAGTTAAATCAAGAGTTTGAGATGAAAGATCTCAGTAAAGCGAAGAAGATTCTCGGTATGAAGATTAGTAGAGATAGAGGGAGATGCAAGGTTAGTTTGACTCAGAAGTAATATCTGAGGAAAGTATTACAATGTTTTGGTATGACTAAACAATCAAAACCTATTACGTTGCTTGCTCCTTATTTCAAGCTTAGTGCGTGTAACATTACGTAAATCTAGATTAAAAAGAAAATGTCAATTTATAGTTTTATCTTATAAGGTTAAAGCGGAAGATCAGTCAATATTTTTTTAAATTTCATTTTTCTTTTAAATGTTATTATTCGTAATTAAATTAAAGAAATATTTTTTTAATGAAGATTTATTTTACTTCATAATTAAAATTATGTCTCAAAATAGAAATTAAATCCATACACTTCATAAAAATAAAACCACACTCATTTTTGGTCAAATAATTAAATATTTGAAAGTAAGAACATAAAATTGCTTAAAACATTTTATTGCCATTTGAGATTCCGCCACTGCCAACCAACTTCCAGAAGGAATTATTGCTCATCTAGAAAATTTAAATAAATAGAATGAACTTGTGCCTTGTAAGTAAATCTCATGCATGCAATGAATATCATGTCACATGAATAGTATACTCACTTTTGGAACCATAACTATGTAATTGTTTATTTTTTTTTGAAACATCTAGTTCATAAATATTTTATTTCATAAAATTTTCATATTTGAGATCAACATAGTGTAATGCCAAATCTATCAGAAGTGATAGGCCATAAAAGTAGTGTCATGACAAGCATACGTAACCCTATAACTATTCGGATCTCATATAGTTATCGTACAACAATGACTAGCATCGCAGTTTAAACTTTCGTTATTAACATAGTGACTGTGGATAAATCAGTCAATTGCCTATACTCTTTTCAAGAACTTAACATACACTTTAAAGAAAATGTTTTTCTTAAAACATAGTTTTGGATACATAGTACTTTTAAAAAATTAATTTCATTAAAAATCTTTTTTTTTTTTTGCAATTATGTATGCACATGTTCATGACATATTTCTATACTTAATGCAACTGTTATTGCAGAACATATAACAACATATTAATATAATCACAATTTCATCAAAATAGCACATAGCTTTTTATATAAACACATAGGGTGAGATTTACTTACCTTAAGTCGTTACAAAATTTTATTTGTGTTTGTAGCGAAATTCTACACACTCGATATTGTTATAACTACGTGCCTCTTTTGTCCTTTTGATATTAATATTCATGCAATAATATTCATTACATATATTAATACGTGCTACTAGAAACATATTTATATGTCTTACAAAAATACTCATATCATACAATTATAAAATCACATTTCATAACATATATAACTAAAAATTGTAAAAATTTCAACAAGCAATGTATACTTAAAGTATTTTAGACTCTAATACAAAACTCCATTTATTTTGAAACTTACAGATAATATTATAACATAAAAATAAATTACAGAAAATTATTTAGAATTTTTTCTAATAAGTTTTTGCATACTTTTACTAATTTCTTATCTATAAATTGAAATTTGATAAAAACTATTAAAGTACCAAATTATTCTTGAATTTTATAGAATTATTTCTATATACCCAAAAATCTTGATATTTTAAGAAAGATCTCTAACACATTTTTACACATAGACGAAAATTAGGGATTCAAAATTATACTATTACATAGCACATATAATTCTTAAATTTATATCTTAAAATTCATGACATTTATATCTTAAAATTCATGACAGCAATTAACTTACAAATTCATATGCTATTTCAAAAATCATAATTAATAATAAATATTTCCAAAACTTCTAAATATATTTTGTGTCTCTTATGACATATATATTAGTGTCTAATAAAATTTTCAAGCCTAAATAAAATCAATAGGGTAAGATTTTAACAATATTACCTTGGATAAATAAAAATATCAGATTTACCGGTTACAAAGACAATATATAAAGAAAATTTAATAATGATTAGAAATAAAATCATGATATCAAAAAACTTTCTAGAATATGAGTTAACACATATAAGAATATATTTTTAAATTTTTTAACTCAAATTAAAAATGTTTGCACTCTAAAATCCTAGAACAAACTCAATAAAATTTATTTTTCAACTTTTCTTAGGTGACAACCAATATGCATAAAAAGAATTCTATAAAATTATAGGAGTAAGATATAAATGTAAAACCTTCTAGAAATTAAATAGACATATAAAAAGACTTTTCATAAAAATTTTAGACCTTAAAAAACTTTTTAACTCCAAATATCATAGATTGAATTTGAACCTAAGTGTAGTAAAATATACTAATATTGAAAGATTAAGAATTCTAAGAATTACCTTTTTCTTGAATCTTGAAGAAAACTATAGAGAATTTTTTGAAATCTTTATAGACTACCACAATTACGAGAAAAGAGAGGTAGAGAGAAATATAGAAGGAAAGTAGATTATGGTTATAAGATAGTGCTATATTTATATGCTTATTGTGAACATAAAATATACTTAAAAAATATATATATTAAATTTAATAATAATAACACCACTTACTTAACTTTATTCTCCTTTTTTTTTTATTTGTTATTTTTTGATCATGAAATTAATTAATTTCCACTATGTTCTTCCACTTTTAAAAGTAGTACAATATTTAAGAACAACATGTGGATACATAATATGTAGACAACATCATCTTTATATTTAGTATCCATTTAATCAATATAATGAATGCACCTTTCAAATAGTTAATGCATTAAACTATACTATTTTTATACTTTTCAAAATTTATTTTGTTTTCTAATATTATTAATTAATTTCTTTTGCTTCAATAGCTAGTAGGATGTAAACTCATAATATGTTTTGCCAACTCCACCATTAACAAAATAATAGTATACAAATGATAAAAATAGTCTTAATATAATTTATTACCAACTTAGTATACATATTAATAATGGTAGTAGTTATATATGTCATATTATATATCTAATCAAACTTAAATACATAAATATATACTAACTATTCTATTATCATATATTTGAAAAAGAAAATCAATATTACTTTTGAATTTAACATATTAAGAGGTTAATATTAAAATTAATCAAAAACTCAACACATTAAACAATAATTATATGCATAAATTTGGAAATGCATATCTTTTTCTTTTTATTAGGCACACATAGTTCAATTTGGCTTTCATGTGTGTATTCCATTACAAGTATCTCCATAAAATTTGTTAGTACATAAATATTTAATTTATGTAAATAAATATAGTAAAATCTTAGACTAAGTAACAAACTTGATATTACAGTGTGTCTTTGTCTCCGAGTACAGATACAAAGTGAGAGTCCATGTCACAAGTTCTATATTCAAATGCGATTGGTAGCTTGTTGTATGCAATGGTGTGTACAAGACCCGATATTTCACATGTAGTTGGAGTTGTGAGCAGTTATATGCATAATCTAGGTAAAGATCATTGGCATGCTGTGAAATGGATTCTACAGTACTTATTGAAGACTGTAGATATTGGTTAGTGTATGATTAGTTATGTTGATTTCGATTACGCTAACAATTTGGATAAACATCGTTCAACTAATTGATATGTATTCACATTTACAAGAGTACCAATCAGTTGGAAGTTTACTTTGTAGTCTATAGTTGTTTTTTCTACTATAGAGGCAGAGTACATGGTAATTACAGAGGCTGTGAAGGAAGCTATTTAGTTACAAGGATTACTGGAAGAGCTGGGAATTCTTCAAGAGTATGCCTGTATTTATTTTGATAGTCAAAGTGTCATTCATTTAGCGAAGAATCCAGTATACTATGTACGTACAAAGCATATTAATATCTGACATCACATTTTGCGGGATATTATTAATGAAGGAAAGATATTGCTTTAGAAGATTAGGACTACTGAGAATCCTATAGATATGATGACCAAGGTGGTGACATCGATCAAATTCAATCATAAAGTAGCATTGCTGTAATAGATAGAGGATACAAAAAATAACGAAATTTGGGTGAGACCTGCTAACTCGACAAGGTGGAGAATTTTGGCTTGTTAGCTTTTGTAATTATTATAGACTTTGTCCCATATTATTTAGGTATGAATATTTGGGGTTTATAGTTGGCTATAAATAAAGCTTACTGTAATTGATTTTAATCATCCCAAAAATTAGTTCCTTATTGGTGAGGACCTTTATTCCTAAGGATCTTTATAGTTTTATTTTTACCCTTTTTTTCTGGACTTTTGCATTATGATCTAGATTTTGTATTTTCTCTTATTTGAAGTTAGTGAATTGGTCAACAATATCCTAAGGACGTAGGTAATTTGTCGAATCTCGCTAAATTTTGCATTCTCCTTTATTTTGCATTTAGAATTTTCTGTATATTTTCTGCTTTCGTTAATGCAATAGCTAATTGGTAGTTTATATTTAATATTATCTTGGTATTAAATATAAGCATTTGGAGTAGTTGTGCTTTTGCTGCACAACAAATCTAAAGTGGAAAGGCAAAAGTCCCAGTAAACCAAACTGTCTTTCAAGTCAATAAAACTATGCCCTTGGTGCTTACTTGAGACCATAGAGTGCACGATGAAGGTGGCATATATGATGAGGAAATTCAAGATACATAAAGCTAGGAGGTTGAGCCATGTAAACAATCTTTTTTAGGTGCTGATTGAGGAAGGCATTATGACCATCCAGTTGTTGAATTTACCAATTGTGAGACAAAGCAAGAGTAAGAACAACTAGAATGGTAGCAGCTTTCACTAGTGCCTAAAAGTTTCTATGTAATTGATACCTGATGTCTAATATAAGCTTTTTGCAACCAATCAAGTCTTATATTTGTCAGCAGATCCATCTAGGTGTTGCTTTAAGCAGAAGACCCATTTGCAACCAACTATATTGGCATCGGGCATTATAGATACTAATATCTAAGTGTGACATTAGAGAAGGGCATTATATTCATCAGCCATTACCGCATGCTACTCGGGAACCTATAATGCATCTCTAGAACTTCGGGGTTCTGGAGAAGAGGAAAAGAGTTAAAAGAAGATTTTGGTTAAATAGGAAGGCTTTTGGACGATGGATTCCAGATTTGGACCATGTTAACATTGGTGAGTATTGGTTGGAGGAGAGGGTATTGGGCAAGGGGCATTGGCAAGTGGAGTAGGAAAGGCAGAAGGAGCGAAAGGGACAATAGTGTGACTATGTATAAAGGACTCAGATGAAGTATAAGCCGAAGACAGACTGGGAGACTATTGATAAGATGAGGTAGAGGAGTGTGTTGACAGAAGAAACATGGAAATGAGAGGGGGACTCTGGTGCATTCATAGAGGGTGTTCGGTGAAGATTGGAGAGGTTTGGATGTTTCAAAAGGGAAACCAGAGATATACGAAAAATCCTCTTCATTAAAGATAACATGACGGGAGACCAGAATTTCATCAGTTGGTTGAAGACAAAAATACCCTTTGTGAGATGTACTGTATCCTAAGAAAATACTCTTGATGGATTTAAATTGAAATTTGCTAGTGTCATAAAGACGAAGGAAAGAGAGAAAACATGAACACCTAAAGACACGAAGGATTTTGTAATCGGGTTTGACATGATAAAGTTTTTCAAATGGGGATTTATTCCTAAGGATTGGAGTGGGGAGACAACTAATAGTGTAGGCATTATATTCAAAGGCAAAGTCCCAAAGATAAATAGGCATAGAGGCATAAGCAAGACAAGTGAGTCTATGTTTTTGTTCTATTAACCCATTTTGTTGGTACATGTCTATGGATATGAGAAATGATGATGAATTCCATTTGAAGCAAGAAAATTTTCAAAAGAAACAGATGTGTATTTTCACCCCCTACTTTTATCAATTTTTAAGCACTTGATTTTAAGGTCCAATTGATTTTCAATAAGTATTTTAAACTCTACAAAACTTGCCAAGGTCTCTGATTTTGTTTGCATTGGATAAAACCATATGTAATGTGCAAAATCATCTATAAAATGTATGTAGTATATGTACCTTTGAGATGAAATGAATGGTGATAGTCCTCAAATATCAGTGTATACAAGTTGTAATGGCTTAGTTGTTTGGAGATGAGAATTTAAAAAAGTTAATTGTACGCATTTTCCGCATTGACAGTATGAGTAAAAATGACCATTTTTATTGAAATTCAAATTACAGTCACTGAGAACTTTGGAAACAATAGAAATAGATAGGTAACCTAATTCAGAAGGCCATAATTTCCAAAAGAGGAAGATGTAGTGAAAGCTTAAGGGGGAAACCTAGGTGAAGATGATGCATGTCTAGGACCAGAATGTATTGCTAAACTAGTGTGACAAACTGAAGGAGTGCTAGACAACGGAGGACCACTAGACAACAATTGTCTTGATTCTGATGATGCATGTAAGGATGACTTGTAAAGACTATTTTCAAGGTGCCTTAGGAGTAGAATTTTTCTCGAGTCCTGCTCCTTTACAAAGAAACAACATGGGTTAAATTCAAAATAACAATGATTTTCTAGTGAAGAACTATGAGACACTAAGAATATTTTTTGAGATATGAGAGATATAGGGAATGTTTTTGAGATGTAACATGCCAATATGAGAAATATTCAAACTGAAGCCATTGCCTATGAATAATTGGTCAGATCCATTAAATAGATTTTTGGTAACTACTAGAAGATTGGTTTTGCGAAAGCGACACAGCTAAAATACGAGTTGAGAAAATTTGGATAAATGAAAAAGATAAGGCACATAGAAGATTTAATGTGATTCACTTAATCTAGGCTATGTCCACAGACAAGGCTATGAAGAACTTTACTATAAAAAGAAGATTACAACTTACTTCTATCTAAATATAAAAAGAAAACAAAGAACTTTTCTCTCTTGAAATAGGAGAAAATACTCTCTCTAAACAATTTAGAAAAAAACAAATAGGATACTAAGAGGAATTCCTGGGCTTGAATTCTCTCTTAGAAAGGAAGAGGATTTTTAGAATGGGATACAAAACAAGTTATGAAACCCTCCATATTTATAGAATTTGAAAAGTAGTGTGAATATCACCTTTTACTATTGATATTACGGCTACTCTTTTCACTATTGCTATTATGACTGCCCTTTTTACTATTGCTATTGCAGTTGTCATTTTCATTGTTCCTATTGTAGCTGAGCTTTTTACTGTTCCTATTACGGCTAGTTGGTAAGCAGTAATTATTGATTTGTTCAACATTCTCCTACTTAAAGACTTGATTTTAATCATGTCTTCACACTTCAGAAATCTCTCTTTTCTTCGTTTGTCAATTCTTCATATTGCTTACATATTTGCTAGGCCATATAAGGATCTACACTATCGGAACTTGTCAGTATTAATTGGTTTGGTTAAAGTATCTGCTAGGTTCTCCTTGGTATGAATCTTCTTCACGTCTATACTTCCATCTTCTACTACTTCTCGAACATAGTGATGTTGAATACCTATGTGCTTTGTCTTAGAATGAAAGACTGGATTCCTTGCAATGTGCAAGACACTCTAATTGTCTAGAGGAATCTTTTCTTGTTTGTGCCCAAGCTCCTCCAATAACCTTTCAACCCAAATAGCCTATTTGTAAGCTTAGGTAGCCACCATATATTTTACTTATGTTGTAGATAAAGCCACAACAGTTTGCAGCTTCAAAACCTAGCTTATAACTACTTCTGCAAGAGTAAACACAAAACCTATAGTAGATTTTCATTTGCTAAGATCACCTGCAAAATCTGAATCAATATATCCTCTGATGGTAAATTCTGATCCTCTGTAACATAGTGTAGCATTTGAGGTTTCTTTTATGTACCTCAGAATTCTCTTCACAACATTCCAATGCCCTCCACCAAGATTCAACATATACCAACTAACCACTCTTACTGCTTGTGCAATGTTTGATCTTGTGCATATCATTGCAAGTATTAGGCTTCCCACTATTGATGCATATAGTGCTCGAGACATCTCCATCCTCTCTGCTTTATTACTAGGACATATCCTGGAAGATAACTTGAAGTTAACAGGAAGTGGGGTAAAGATTGGCTTATAATCTTGTATATTGAAGTGACGCAAGATTTTCTTCAAATAATTCTTCTGAGAAAGCCAAATCTTCTTATTATTTCTATCTCAGTGAATTTGTATTCCTAGAATCTTGTTTTCTGGTCCCAAATCTTTCATATCAAATTCCCTAGCAAACTGTGCCTTTAATTCTTGGACTCTTCTTTTATTGGAGCCCGTTACCAACATGTCATCCACATACAATAATAGGATAACGAAATCACTATTTTCATCAAACCTTCTAAAGTATGTGCAGTGGTCTGAACTGAATCTGTTGTACCCAAGGCTTATGATGAAGGAATCAAATCTCTTATACCAATACCTCGGTGCCTGTTTAAGACCGTATAGAGATTTGTTCAACCTATAAACCAAGTTCTCCTTACTTGTTTCAGTAAAACCTTCTGGTTAGAGTATATAAATTTCTTCTTTAAGTTCTCTATAAAGAAAAGTAGTTTTCAAATCTATCTGCTCTAGATGTAGATCAAACGTAGTACACGTCACTAGAACCACTCTAACTATTGTCAGTCAAACTACAGGTGAAAATATCTCATTGAAGTTAATTCCTTCTTTCTGAGCATATTTCCTTACCACCAATCTCACACAATACCGCTCCACTTGATTATTGCTATCATGCTTAATCTTATAGACCCATTTGTTGCCAATAGTCTTCCTTCTTTGTGGTAGCAAAACAAGATCTCATGTCTTATTCTTGTGAAGGGCTTCAATCTCTTCTTGCATTGCTATCATCTATAAGGATACATCTGGGCTTTTGGTAGCCTCATGAAAAGTTGTTGGTTCTCCATCCTCTGTTAGAAGACAGTTTGCAATGTTACTCTCAGTGACATAATCCAAGTGCCATGCTGGTGGTCTTCTCTCACAAATTGGCCAACAAATTTCAAAAGCCTCTTCCTCAACTGGTTCTTCAACTTCGTGCTCTAGTGTTACTTCAGAAAAATCTGAATTTTCAGCATTCTTTTCTACCTGAACTGTAGTAGTTTCTCCCTTCTCTTGCAGTTTATTATCTACAAATGTCACATCTCTGTTGGTGACAACTTTATGAGCAATGGGATCCCATAAGTGATACCCCTTGAATTCATCAGCATATCCCAAGAATACACACTTTCTGGACTTCGAATCCAATTTTGTGATTTCTTGAGTAATGTACATCACATAGACAGGACTTCCAAATATATGTAAGTGAGAGTGATCAACTGGCTTACCAGTCCACATCTCCATCGATGTCCTTAGATTAATCGTTGTTGATGGAGATCGATTGATCATATAACAAGCAGTTTTGATTGCTCTGCCCAAAATCTCTTAGGTAGACCTGCAGTTTTTAACATTGCTATTGTCCTTTCTAGCAAGGTTGTGTTTATCCACTCTGCCACTCTATTTTGCTGAGGAGTGTACGCCAATGTAAACTACTTCTTGATACCTTCTTGTTGACAGAAGTTATCAAACTCATCGATTGTATATTCTCCTCTATTATCCGTCCTCAAACACTTGATCTTCTCTTCAGATTTAAGCTCTATCTATGCTTTGAATATTTTGAAGACTGAAAACATATCTGCTTTTCTCCTGATAGGATACTCCTAACATCTTCTAGAGTAATCATCAATAAAAGATACAAAGTATCTTCCTCCTCTTAGGGACATCACCAGTGCTTGCCAAATATCGGAATGAACCAAGTCTAGAACTTTCTTACTTCTAGAACTGGATGTACTAAATTTTAATATATACTACTTGCTTGTGACACAATGCTCACAAAAGAATAAAGATACCTTTTTGAGACCAGGAAGCAATCTCTGTTCTGAGAGAATCTTCAAGCCTCATTCTGATATATGGTCGAGCTTACGATGTCACATCATCATCGATTCTTTTCCAAAATTTGTTGAAACAACTGATGCTTCCGCTTCCATCAATGTATCTATGTTTAAGCATGTACAAATTCATTGTGATCTTCTCTACCTTCATTACTACAAGTGTACCCTTTATGATCTTCATGATCCCATTCTCGACACGAGTTTTGTAACCAAGGTTATCTAATTGTCCCAAGGACAATAGATTTTTCTTCAGGTCCTTCACATGTCACACCTCTTAAATATTATGAATAGTGCCATCGTACATCTTTATCTTGATGGACCAATCCCAACAATTTCTAAGGAATAATCATTACCCATGAACACAAATTCTCTAGAGACAGGTTCATATGTGTGAAACCACTCTCTGTGAGAAATTATGTGTCATCTTGCTCCCGAATCTACTAACCAAACATCAGTGAGTTGCTTTTGATCCTTAGAAACTGCTGCCGCTTCGCTATACAGGATTTCTCCATCATCTGAAAGTACTTGCAATGTTCCCCTGAGCAATTGATGACTCAGGATCCTTTCCTCTGGAATCCCCATTCTTCTTAGGTTGCCAACACTCTTTTTTGACATGCCCCTTTTGCCACAATGATAACACTTGACATTCTTCTTACTTCTTGACTTTGATCTACCATGACTCTGACTCCTACTGGAGCCACGTTATGTTGATCTCCTTCTCATTATCAAAGCATCTGCTTGTTGTGAACTTGCTAATCTGTCTTCCTTGTTCTTACGCCGATTTTCTTTTTCGAGAATAGCAGCTGTAAGATCGTTGAAAACAAGAGTTGTAGCATTACTTGTCATATTTATGATGAGTTGATCATACGAATCAAGTAGACTCTGAAATAAAATTTCTGCACATTCATTATCCTCTGTTTTATGCTCTATTACTGTGAGCTATGAAAATAGAGTGTTGAAGGTATTGATATAATCGGTCATCGTTGTTGATTCTACTATCCGAATGGTGTAAAGCTTTTTCTTCAAGAAAATTTTGTTGTAGAGTGACTTGGCCTGATACAGCTTTAAGAGCATATCTCATATCTCATATCTCTTTGACTGACTTCTTACTTCAATACTCGATAAGATCCATCTACTAGTGCCAAATATAAGTTAGCGACAGTATTGCCATCCATCTCGTCCCACCTTTTATCATCAGTAATCTCAGTAGACCTTTTACCAATTGCTACTAGGCAATTATCTTTTCTCAAGATTGTCTTTATCTTCATTTTTTACAGAGACAAATTGCTCCCATTGAACTTCTCAATATCGAATTTCGTCGCTATTTTTTTCACCATGATTTATTTAGTTACAACTGTTTCACTGCATGTGAAAAGTACCATGTATGTGAATAGTATCATATACGTGAATAGTATCGTATATATGAATAATACTCCAACTAATGGCTCTGATAACATACGGCTAAAATACGAGTTCAGAAAATTTGGAAAAAATAAAAAAGATAAGGCGCACAGAAGATTTAATATGGTTCATCCAATTTAGGCTACGTCCACGGACAAGGCTGTGAAGAATTTCACTATAAAAAGAAGATTACAACTTACTTCTCTCTAAATATAGGGAGAAAACAAAGAATCTCTTGAAATAGGAGAAAACACTCTCTCTAAATAATTTAGGAGAAAACAAATTTGATACTAAAAAGAATTCCTAGACTTGAATTCTCTCTTAGAAAATAAGAGGATTTTTAGAATGTGATACAAAATAAGTGATGAGGCCCTCCATATTTATAGAACTTGAAAGGTATGTGAACATCACCTTTTATTATTACTATTACTGCTGCTCTTTTCACTATTGTTATTACGACTGCCCTTTTTACTATTACTATTTCGTTTGTCTCTTTCATTGTTCCTATTGCGGTTAACCTTTTTACTGTTACTATTACAGCTAATTGGTAAGCTGCAATTGTTGATTTGTTCAATAGTAACAAAGTTTTGGATGTCTGTTGTAATGTGAATTGAAGCGCCAAAGTTAGCATACCTCGCAGGATCTACAATAATTTGAGGACTAGCAATCATTGCTTGAAAAGGGTTGGTCTTTCTAGAAGCGGCACTACCACCACCATTACTATTATGGGACTGAAATTGGTTATCATACTGATGATAGCAATTGGAGGCCAAATGACCATTTCTTCCGCATATTTGATATTGAACTAGATTATTGAAACCATTACCATGACCACTGCCTCCAGAACGACCGCCAAGGCCTATACCACGGCCGCATGAGAAAGAAAACTATGTGGCGAGATTGTTGCGAGATTTGGGAAGTTGTGAAATAGCAATATTGGCAGTTGGTTGTCCCAGATCAATGATAGTCACTACACTTTACTTTTCAAGACGTTTGTCAAAATTAATAAGCAAAATAGTGAATTCAGAAAGAGTAATTGGTGTTGGTCTAGTAACAATTGAGCTTACGAGAGAGTTGCATTCTTATCCAAGTCTATCAAGAATATAGAGAATAAGCCTTTTGTCATTAAGAGGTTCTACAATAGAAGCCATATGATCAGCAATAGTCTTCATTTTCATCGGGTTAAGATGCACTGACATTGAGCCTTTTTTGGTGCTTTGTAGTTCTGATTGCAACTCCATTATGTTTGATATTGATGCAGAGGCTAGCGTGGTTTGCAAAGTGTTCCGGCCTCGTGAGAGGTATGGCAACCAACCACATATCCCAAGATTTCCTCAGAAAGAGATGCAAGGATCCAACTCATCAATAGTTGGTTATGTTGCTCCCATGCTATATAGTTTGGATTAAGAGTTGTTGTAGATTCACCGTTTCCAATGTATTGATATGGTTTGGTTATAGAGCCATTAACAAATCCGATGAGACCAAGACCACGTAGAGCTGATTCAATTTAGGATTTCCAAAGTAAATAATGTTCTCTGGTAAGTTTAATTGGTATAAGATGATTGAAGGTATTCAATAAGGCTGGTGGAGCTACAAGAGGATGAGGGGTGAGGCTAGAGGTTTGAGAGTTGACGGCGGTTTGAGAGTGAGTAGAAGTTAAAGATATTTTGACGTTAGTCAAAGGCTTTGATACCATGTAAATTGTTAAAGGATGAAATATTAATAAAAGCCTCCTTAAACATATCACGATGGTGACTTTATGTGTTTATAATACAATTGGTAAAAGATAAAGATAACATGAAATATTTGAATACAAAAAAAAAAAACAAAAATAAAAAACAAACTCTAATAAAGTAGTTCCATTCTTAACCGTAGGACTTTGGATTTTCTTTGTCAAAGCTGCACTTCATAACACAGAAATATCTGCATTTGCATTATGAATGTGATTGAGATTTGAATATCCTTAACACTTATGCCACAATTACAATGATTCCTCTGGACAAAAACTATTTACATTGACACCCCCTTAACCTTAACATTGTTAGTTAAAATTATGAAAGGACCAAAAACACCTTAAAATCTCATCATTCCTTAACTAATCTCTAAAGCCTTTTACATAACTCAGAATTGAGCAAAAATTGCATCAGGGAAAAAAAATCATTTAGAGTTAAAATAAAATCAACAGTCATAACTCACAAAATTGACTCAAATATTGCAATAAAATAAAATTGTTTTAAAAAATTAAGGATTTTGCTAGTTTGGGAAATGTATTCGAACTAAAGAGTATTTTAGCCATTAAGAAAAAATAAATTGTCAACTTTATTAGCTTGACTAACAGAAGGGGCAGTAGTGTAAGTTTTTTGAATTCTAAGGGGTGTTAATGTAAATAGTTTTCATCAGGGGTGCTATTACAATTTTGGCATAAGTTAAGGGGTGTAACTGTTAAAATTTCATCTTTCTTACCGTATTAATTAAGATAAAATTGATAAGTATCCATTTTTTAAGCATTTTTACATAGATACCTATTTTTATATTTAATAAATTCATATTCGTTTTTAGAGAAAGGTATACTATAGTGTTTTAAACATGAAATGTATTTCTCGTGGTATACACACCATTTTAAGTGTAAATATTATGCCTAAAAACTTACATACATTTAAAAAAATTGTGCACCCTAAGTTTATACTTACATTGTAAATATATGTAAAAGGTATACTAAACCTAAATTTTACTAGTAACTTACAAAACCCTTACGAGCCTAACATTAGGCCTTTATTAGCCCAACACAAAGTTGGGACACACGCAATTACGGTATCTAATTTTCTTCGTAAAAATTGTTATCTGATTTACATTTTGCCTATATGAATGTTTAATGATATTTTTTCTTCTGCTTAAAAAATGGACATAGTGTAATAATTTTCAATGAATACCACCTGATTTGATACTTTTCACCACTCTACTTGAATTATTGGACAATTATATTTGACTAAGATGGTTTGTCAATGTAAGAACAACAATGAAACTCACGTCACTACAACAAAAAAGGCCTTTCAAGGCACTTTATAAGTATCTTGAAAGGCCTTTCACGGCGCCTACAAAAGCGTTTTGGTTCCAGGCACCGTAATAGGCCTTGGCTACAAAGGCACTTATAAAGCATCGTGGAAGGTCTACTAAGGTGCCTATTAGGCGCCGTGAAAGGCCATCTTCCACGGTGCTTTATAAGTGCCTTTGTATCTAAATACCAAGGCACTTATAAAGCGCGGTAGAAGATATCTTTCACGGCACCTCCAAGGCGCCTTGGTAGATAATCTCCAGGGGGTATTTGTAACGTATTTATCTATACTACCCCCTAGAATTTTATAAATGTAATCTAAATTCATTACATACACCAAATATTTGAAATGAAATGGAGTATAAATATATATTTACATACTAATATTAAATTAACATAATTACTTGATCATAATCATATCCATCTAGTCTATATAAACTAAGTATATATATATACATTAGTTTTCTAAGCTAAATTAACATGATCATCAAAGACTACATATAGTTTAAATAAACAAAGATTAAGAACCTTAAATGAGAAATTGTATTAGTTCTTCGACCCACTCTTCAAGAAGTCCGTTGATATCATCCTTTGTATAGCAATTTTGTCCATTAAACTACAAATTCAAACACCTTATTTGTTAGAAAATTATCAATCAAACTATAAATTAGAATAGAACTAATAAAACATATGGTTACATACCATTGTGGTAAATGATTTAACATTGGCTTGTTTAATGACTTCTCTCATAAATTTATATATGTAGAATCCGCACTCAACATTTGTCGGTTGTCTTAGGCACTATACATAAGTATAAAGTAAACATAAGTAATTTTAATTAATCTTCCATCCAACAAGTGTTATTAATTCAAGTTTAGTACCTTTATTAACTTATAAATCGGACCATTTGATCTTCCTTTCTTTCCTTTTTCTACATTATATATCTTGAATGCACTTTG
>JXTB01000423.1:263953-330028 GCA_002914805.1 Parasponia andersonii
TTATTTATCCTATTTCTGACAGTAAATGGGTAAGTCCTACCCAAGTTGTACCTAAGAAATCCGGAGTTACTGTGGTCAAAAATGAAAATAATGAAGTAATTCTAACTAAGACTGTTACTGGTTGGCTTGTGTGTATTGACTATAGGAAACTTAATTCAATGACTAGGAAAGACCATTTTCCTTTACCTTTTATGGATCAAATCCTTGAAAGAGTTGCAGGACATGAATTTTATTGTTTCCTAGATGGATATTCAAGGTACAATCAAATTGAAATAGCACTTGAAGATCAAGAGAAAACCACTTTTACATGTCCATTTGGTACATTTGCTTATCGTAGAATGCCTTTTGGATTATGTAATGAACCAGCCATATTTCAAATATGCATGCTTAGCATATTTAGTGATATGGTTGAATGTTTTCTTGAAATTTTCATAGGTGATTTCTCTATTTTTGGTGATTCTTTCGATGATTGTCTGATGAACTTGAAGAAAGTCTTGATAAGATCAGCAACCAATTTTGACTTAGCAGAACCTATCTTTACCATTTTTGTTATAAGTCAAGAAATACATCCCTAATGGATACAATTTTGGTGGCATACGACTCCTAAGAAATAAGGTTTCAAGTTTTCTTCTTTGATCAAGATATTTTTCATCCAAATTCATGGAGTTTCAGATACATCTTTGAAAGAGACTGAATCTGCCAAAACCAGTTGCCAACTTACTCTTATCTTTAGTCTACAAATTTTGACTTTGTATCTCTAAATTTTCTTATAAATAGATGCTTAAACTAGGCTTAGAAGGTATCTTGGTTTTGAGAACAAGATCACTCTTTTTTATTCTCCTCTTGTTATTCATGTTATTTTAATCTTGCTTTGCCTTCAAAATAGTAAAAGTTTTGTGTTTAAAGTTATGTTCATATTATGTTCATATTATGTTCATACTTGTTCTTCTTCTTCATCATGTTTACTTAATCTTGCATGCTGCTAAGTTGAAAGGATGAATCTCCTGGGGGAAAGATAGGTATAATCTAAACTCTAGGTGGACTTCATTGTTTATATCTTTTAATCATTGTTATACATATGCTACTTAATTTTCTTAATCAATCGTAATACCCTACTTGTTAAGTGGTGAGTCTTGATTCATTATAGTCAACCATTGGCACAACAAATACTTAATTCCTTTTGTACCGGTTGTGCTAGGAAGAGATTTTGATTTGTTGTGGACATAAGGTGGTACCATGAATGCTTGACCACATTTGCAAGTATTGGCGTTATCAAAAAAAGGTAATTAAGAAAACTAATCTAATCACATAGATAACTAATAATGGACCTTTAATGATTAATCTTCCGATTGGAACTTCCGTTGTGTGCGGATTCCAATTGAGTGATAAAAGAACTTAGGTTATACTTATTTGATATACCTAAGAGTGGATCCCCTAATCTTAGCAATTGTTTAATTCTGTAACTTCATATCATTATATTTTTATCACTTTGTTTCATATTGCCATAATCATCCTACAACATATTTTTTCCTATCATTTTTATTCTTATAATATATGTGTTATGGTATTGTATTATTCACTAACCTTCCTGTGGATTGACCTCGGTCTCACCGAGTAATTTATTACTTTGTCACTCCTGCACTTGGGAAAAGACTTCATTAATTTGAATCAGTCAAGTATCTAGACCATGGTTGTTTTAGATTTCTTTAGGTAAATATCATTGTGGATATTATCATTTTATTTGAAAATATTCTAGACCCTTTGTAAGATCATACCACTTGGTACGATTATAACCTTTGGTTGGTTTAGGCTTTGCCTATATAAAGGACCCCTTGGGTTCATTTATAGACAAATCCCATTTGTGAGAGCTGTAAACATTCTAAAAGTAATACAAAGCTATTTATTCACTCAAACTCTCTTATTCTTACCACTTTATCTCAAAACTTACTCTAAGTCTCTTTCTTGAGTGTTGATAGGCTGACTTAGTGCGACGGATTATACTAAGTATCACACGAATGTCTAGTCTAAAGTTTTTTTGGTGTAGAGAATATTCTTTTTGGCGTAGTATTTGGAGTGATAAATTGGTGATATATATATATAGTAATGTTGCTCCATTTTAGAGTTTTAATTGCTCTAAAAATAAAGTTTTGGATTAGAGATTACCTAATTGGTGATTTAGCTTAGGCTATCTCAACCCAAAACTTTATTTTAGAGCACTCAAAACTCAAAAATGGTGTAACATTACTCTTTTTTTTTTTCATCTCTAATTCATTACTCTAAATTGTACACCAAAAAAGAATATGCTCTATTTTTTTTTTTACCCAAATCTCCTTTTTACCTTTAAGATATATATAGAAATCAACTTTTAAAAAGGGTATTTTTGGAAGTTTAATAAAAATTAAAAAAAAAAAGCAAAAAAATAGTGTTATATCGTTACAAAGCCATGCCATTAATGGCATGGGCACGACACTATAGCAGCTCGACATTTTAGTGCAACAAGTGCCATTTGGGTTGGAGCGCATCTCGTTTACCACTTTAGGCAGAAGTGGCAAATTGCCTTTGAGGTTAGAGAAGCTCTTAGTCAAAACTGGTTCAAACTTATAGGCAACAAAAGCTATTGCCTTAGGCCAATTTGAGGTGAACGCACCTTCTCTTTGTTAAATGCTCCATATGATGCTTGCACAATAATAAAGGCCTCAATTAAGAAACAAATAGATAATCTAGAAACGTTCAAAATAAGATTACGTAATAATATACTAGGGTAAATAGCACCATTAGTCTGTAACGTATCACTATTTTGGCCTATTAGGCTAACTTTTTTTTTTGGCTTTCAAAATGTTTCTCTTTGTTGGCATCATTAGTTCTTTTGATATATTCCATATAAAATTCTATTAGAATTTATTTGAATGGGAGAATTTTTTGTGCCATTGGTCCATATTGTTTCAATTATTTAGTAATTTAGTTCATATTTTTTTTTTTCACATACATATCTCTAATTAGCAATATTGCATTATTTGGGAAAAAAAATAGACATTCTATTATTTTCGTAAAAATTACAATGATATCTCCTAAAATTATATATATATATATATATATATATATATATATATATATATATATATGTGTGTGTGTAGTGAAACTACTTGGCCGAAAAAATCTTTAAAATCTTCAGACTTAACTATTACTTTTTAAAGGTAAACAATCAGTTACTTTTTTAGAAAGAAAAGTCAGAGAAAAAAAGAAGTACAAAACTCTGTAAAATTTCAAGGCTTATTAGCTATATTATTTAGGTCAACAATTATTTGTTTTTTTTAGAATAAGTAATTCATAACTAAATGAAAATTTAATGGATATAGTAAAGCTTTAGTCAAATTTGACTAGTTGAAAACGGTATAGGTGAATTTGTTTTAGTTTTAAAATTAGTAAGGTAATTATTTTTAGTCCATAAAAGTTACTATAGTTTGACATAAATTAGGGTGTCTCAGTGTATTTTTTTTGTGTTTTATTATTATTATTATTATGAATTTTTTTGTGTTTTATTATTATTATTATTATGAATGTGATTCTCAAATGGACTGCTTCTTTTATATCTACTTTTAAATTTTAATTTTTGAAAGATTAATAAAGGCAATATTGTTACTTGGAAATAGGAATGTCAAAAGAAAAGCTAGGAACTAAATTGCTAAATAATTAAAACAGCAAATATCAATGACACAAAATTTCTTCCATTCAAATGAATTCTAATTGAATTTTAGATGAAATATACTAAAGTAACTAACAACAAATAGAGAAATATTAGGTATTTGAATACCAAAAAAGAAAGTTTAGGGACCAATGTGTCAAACAAGTAAAACATTTGGGACCGATTGTGCCATTTACCCTTATAGGGTAGAATAATTTATTTTTACTTTTATTCTTTAAATCACTAAATTGATTGAATTTTAATATAAAAAAAAGGACAAGAAAAAGCTAATTTTATCAAAACTGTCAATATTAACTATATATTCTTCGTCTTCCCGATAAAAATAACTATGTATCTTCTTCACGTAATTTTTAGATCAAAATAATTGACTGTAAATTTTTATTCTTTAAAAGTCATTATAGTTAATTTCTTCTTCCTAATCTTAATTTAACATTTTCAATTTAATTCTATGAAAAACAAAATTAGTGTGAAGAGTTCCAGCCTTCATTGCGCACATAAATTCATTAATTACCTCTCAAATACTACTTTCTTCACATAAATTCATTAATTACCTCTCAAATACTACTTTCTTCTTAAATAGTTTAAGCCTGGGTATAACTTATAAGTGATTCGCAAAAAATGACTTTGTGGCTATTTTCAGATTTATTCTTCTTGTCTCATTGAAATTTAGTGGTTATTGTTCTTAAGTTTTTACATCGTGAATTTTCTCTTTTAAGCTATGTTTGGTAGGAAGAAAAAAGAAGAGGAAAAAAGAGTTTTGATGGAAAAGTGAAGGGAAATAAATATTTTAGTTGTTAGGTAGAAGGGAAAAGGGAAGGGAAGAGAAAAAAGGAGAGAAAAGGGAGGGAAAAATAATTAGTATGACTCACTCAAATATTTTTCTCTCAAAAATAGAGAGAAAAAGAGGAAGAAAAATTTTTTACTCATGTTTTAAAGTGAATTTACCAAATTAACCTTGTATATTACTTTTAAAATTTTAATAAAAAAAGCAAAACAGTCATGTTAAAATATACTAATTTTCTTTGTTTCCTATATACCAAACAACAATAGAGAAAAAATATTTTCTTTTCTATTTTGTACATTTTCTTTTTCTCCTAATTTTTCCTTTCTTCTTACTTTCTTTTCTCTCTATCAAATATAGCCTTAGAGTTGCACAATACATATGACTCTGTTATAAACAAATACAACAATGTTATGTTCTGTAGAATATTAATTAATGGCACACCTAGCCCCTGTCAAATTTTTTTGAATTATGAAAAGGCCTATAAATTTACAAAAAGTTAGCATATATGCCCTCCCTCAAAATTTTACTTTATAAAAAAGTATAAATACTTTTAGAAAATTGGTGTTTAGGCCCCTAAATAGTACTTTAAGATATAACTTACCCCAAAAATTAATTTAAATTTTAGTTTTTCTCCAGATATTGAATTAGGATTTATTTTATTTTGGTAATCTCGTGTATTCATAGTAATTTTTTGACAATAATTTATTTTATCTCCAAACATTAAATTAGGTTTTGTTTTAAATACCACACATACAATAATTATAATAAATTTAAAATTTATCTTATCTCTAAATGTTAAAATATTATTATTTTATTTTTCATATATAAAATAATTAAAACTAAACTATTTAGAAAGTATGGGTATAATCTAGTTCTAATTACCACAAGTTGTAACTGTGACTAAATGTAAGTTTTAGTCACAAAATATTTTGTTGTGACTGAAAGACATCATTAAATCACAACTTGTTACTAATACACTTTTTATTTCAATTTTATATGTAGTACCGAATTTTTTTTGTGACAAATTTTCAGAGATAGATTTTTTAGTCATGTTACAACGATTTTTAGACATAATTTTTTCACTTTTAATCACAAATTTTGACGTGACTAAAAGTAAAGTGTTTTTGTAGTATAACGTGGCTGCTTTAGGGATTCATTACATATTTGCCGTATATGCCGTCCTCAAGTAAAAGATCTTGGTTCCGTCAATGTGGCACACTCCTACATTTCAAATGCGGGGAACGTTACGCCTGAGGCCTCAGTTAACGGTTGAGCCGGCCCTTCAGTTGGCGCATTACTATTTGTATTTAAAAGCTCATTTGGGGGGAAGCTTATACCTAATTTACACACACAAAAAAAAAAAAAAAAAAATCACCTTCTTTTAACGAAAAGGAAAAAAGAAGATGATAAAATATTTAAGACTACACTTCTTTCCCTCACATCTTACTTTTTGAGCACTTAGTAAAATAGTATTTCTATATTATCTTTGTATTGATCAAGTTGCTCTTAAATTTGGGTCGATTATGCTAAACACAATGATTCGACTGAGTCCATTATGCTCAACTCTATCCTAATAAAAGCGTGACAAAATATAAGATTGAAGATGATGACCTGGATCCGGTCAAACTCATATTCAACCACGGTCGAGATCAATAATAAAAATTAGAAATTGAATTATTCTTTCTTTTGTAATCTAAAAAATTTCGCTCTCTTTAAGATAGTTTCTTCTTTATTTTTTACGAAGAAGAAGAATGACAATTTCTTTAATTAGAAAAAAAAAATGAAAGAAAGAGTAGATTTCCTTCCAAGAAAAATATGTGGAAATATGTGTGTGAGAATCAGCAAAGAGCACAGATTTAAGAGTAAATGGAGCTCTGCATATCTCACCACTCATGTATATATTTATAGGCATCAACCCGGCAGAATTTTTTTTTATCTATATATAAATATCATTTTGACCCATAAAAATTTATTAAGCATATATTTTTATAATAAAAAATAAAAAATAAATAGCATTAATAATATACATCTTTTCATATATCTTATTATAAATATTTAGATCACCATTAGATAATAATTCAATAACTAAAAAAAAATTCATACACTCAGATAAAAAAAAATATCTATTAGATTAGCAATCTATATATTAGTTTGTGAACATAAAATTCCAAAGAAATATAAATTAAGTTTCTATAAAGGGAATGTATCTCTATCTTACGTCTTGTGTCCCTAATGGTTTATTAGTTAACTAAAAGATTATTCTATGCCTGTCTTGGGCTAAGGTTTAACTGTCCCTTCTAGTATAATGAGCTATTTTTTTATTCGTTATTTTTGTTAAACCTATTTAAAAACACACAAATAAATGAAAACAATAAGATTTAGCAATCAGCTAGCAGGCAGAAAAATAATACATATGTTAATATTTTACATGTTTACCACTCATAATTAAATTATGCACATTTCTTGTCTCTTATGTTAGTGTTTGTGTACGTAATCTTTCGAAGGAGATTTTGTCATGGTTGGTTTATGCATGTAACCTTAATTCTGTTCCGTTAGAGACATTTAGGCTTGTATAGACTTCAAACTATACAAGACACCAAAATCTTGTAAAAACTTTGCATGAGACGATGTAGCATATATTTTAGCAACCTTTTATTTTAAAGTAGGACTATATTATTTAAAATTGTGGCTAAGAATAATGCTATATCATTTAGGGGATAATATCATTTTTGTATTTTATATGTTGACATTTTGTTCAAATTATATATTGTATTTTTGGTTATTTTCAACATTTATTCTTAGATTTAAAATCTGTTACAAATTTATACCTGAGACTAATTTAGAATAGTTAATTTAGCAAGATGTTGTTTAAAAATTAAAAATAAACTGTATAAAAACTGATCTGAGAACAAGTTTATTAAATTATCTTAGTAAATTAATTGCTTTAAATTAATATCATTGTATAAACTTGTAACAGATTTTCAATCTAAAAGTCAAAATAGATAATAATTAAAATACAATATATAAATTAAATAAAATATCAAAATATAATATATAAAAACGATAATATTCCTATTATTTAGTGCAGATTTTTAGCATTCCAATTTTTTTTTTAATCAATTTATTAATTTACTGGAGAGCATAAGGTATGAGATGAGGTGCCACCTAGTTGAGGTGTGTCTGACGCCTTTAAATTTTTTCTTTTCTTTTTTAAAGTGTTCGTTCAAATAAAACTCACATAGTCTAGAAGTAATATGGCCTGCAAGAAAGAATTATTATGATTATTATTGCTATTATTATTTTGAATGGAGCAACTGAGCAAGATTAGATAGGATTAATTATTGTGATTGAAATGATAAAACTGTTAGCGTCAAACATAATAGTGTGTCAGACGTATTACAAACCTCAATTCGGGTTGCTTAGAGGGAGGCGCTAAGTAACACATCTTATCGAAACAAATGCCGTCACTTATATGCCTATTGTTCAATGTAGTATGGAAAGTCCCACGCTCCTACGTGGAATGTGGGCTCCACACACTCTGTCGTGGAGTGATTCGGATTTTGACAAATAAGTACGAGGCGGTGGCAAATAAAAATGTGCATTTATCCATCTACGTATAATTCATCTTCCAAGTCTTAATGTGGGCCATAACAACCCCACCAATTTTTGACCTTTTGTACCCCAACTTGGATAAAACAATTATGATAATATGTGTCGTTGCTCGCAATTGGTCCAATACTTTTTGTCCTAAGCAAGCATTTCTTTTCCTGTTGGTTTAGAATCAGTCTCTTTTACGACTTCAAAAAGTAAATAAATAAATACACATAAAGCCGATAGAGAAGGTCATTACTCATTCCATGCACGAACGACTAGCAGTGAAAAATCCCGATTTTCCTCCATCTGTTTTTATTCTCTACTTTTTCCTATTTTTCGCCATTTAAAATACATTAGTCAATGTATTTCGAGGCTTCTTTTTTCATGACAATATTTCCATTATTTTCTTTTTCCTTTAATATTTTCACATACATTGGTTCGAAGAAAAAAGCATTTGATCATATTCTCTCTTTTCCTCAAGAACTTTGTGACTCATGCTAATGTGTCGGAGCATGTAAAATACTACAAAAGTTCTTTTTTCTTTCTCTGTCGGTCTACGCAATGCATGTAATAGATTCTTTCTACAAAGATACAAATACACGTAGATTAATCACTACTTATCATTTTCAATGTCCTTAACCCGCACCGATTTTGCATTCCTCTTTATTTAAGATGGACCCACTTTAATATTCATTCACATAATAACTAGTCTCGCGGGTTTCTTAATGTAAAGGGTTTAATTAATGATACAGCTATATAAAGAGTGGAATTATGACTAATTAATTCAGAACTATTTTGTATAATATTTTTTCTCTAATATATATCATATATTCTCATGAGTTACTACGTTTTCGATGTAGACAAGAGGGAGAAAAAGGAATATAGTTGCTAACCTAACGAAAAAAACAATATGATGTATAACACAACTAAAACCACAAAAGGAGAACTTTATGATACGTTGGAAAAATATTATACTGCTGAATTGTCATCAGATTCTTAAGTCATGACCCCAAAAAAAGAAGCCCTTAATTAGTATTAGCTATAAAACAAGATGATCCAAGTACTAAAACATATAAATATTATTTTGTGATATGGATAGTAATTACTTGATGAATTATACCAAGTGGTATATCTTTTGTCTGTTCACGAATAGTACTACTTGAAAGAGAGTGCATAATTATTAGGTGGGTAATATACGGCGATAGGAAGGACCCACTTGCTCAATTTGTGAAACCAAAATTCGTATATATGTATATAAGTGCAGCACATGAAATTCGCATATTAATTAATATGTGTAGGGTCCAGTATTCACTAGGAAAATTATGGTTTTTTGTAGCTTAAGATATCTCAATTAAAACACGACTTTCTTAACCCTAAAATTGATGGCTTATTGAAACCCAATTGAGATACAAAGTCTATGAGCATAATGTATATAGGCTGCTTTAATTCTCACCACTTTTCAAGTGGAGGGTCTATCCGCACAACTATGCAAGCACCTGAAGACAAGCAGAAAGTGTAGGCTAAAAGTTATACACTGCTTTTGATCTTCCCATCTTTTTCACCTACCTTTTTCAAGGTTTTCTGTTTTTCACCTTTGATCCTATTGTTTAGGACGTTAAAAAAAAGTAGATATGGATTGCAACCTCCATTGTTGCATTTACCAATATATGTCCGGCTTGATAAATGATAACACGTATTAGAAATGATATTCATGTTAGAATTATAAAAATATGTAGAACTTTAAATCTTATATACATAAAATAAATAAATAAACCTTTAAATTACTTTATGACACGTAGACATTGTTAGATTTTGAAGGATTTTGTCATGACACGGATTATTAACACAATAGAGCTGAATAGAGAGGGAATGCTAGTTGTAAGACAAGTCAACTCTGTTTTCTCATCTTAACACGAAAATTAGAGAATTAGCTAAAATTCAAATCATACAAAGTTGATTAAATAATCTGTCATCATAACTTGAACGGTCAATACATACTGGACAGTTATTCATGTTTCATATCGTGTTCATGCCAATGATCTTAGGTTTGACACTTTAAGTTCGGATAGTTAATGGGTAAAAGCACACCTCATATTTGTGCTAGTACGTCCTCGTATGAGTTCTAGGTCCATGTTGTCCTAGCTCTTTTTTTTTTTTTTTTGGGCCACGCTTTGTCATGTTGAGGCAACCATTTTATCTTTTTTTATTATTTTTTATATTAGAATTTTTAGTCTCTTAACTAATAAATACATCATACATAATTCATGTTACCGCTAAATATTCATAAATTATACGAACATGTAACCTACAAATCACAATTTGATAGATGAATAATTATATAATAAAATTTTCATACCGTGTTTTTGTCGTACTCCTTAGGCTTTACCATGATTGTGTTTTGCTTCTGCCCAATTTAATACCGACTAAATGTACCTAAAAATATGAGCCTAACACGTCCCAAACGTCTTGGGCAAAATTTGAGACCATGTGTTTTACCATGCAAGGCATAATTTTTTTTGGTTGGGTACTCTCGTTCCAATGGAGAGCATGCCCATTTGACGTCTCTAATCAATAGTAAAACTAATTATTTTAATCACACACTGATTTATATATATGGTTGTGCTTCCTTGTATAGAGTAGTGATTAATTTCTCCAATTTGATTGTAACAGTAATTAAAAGCCACGCTCTTTATTTTCCTTCTTTAAAGAAAAAATTTGTCTCCCAAGCAGTACTTATGCCTTTGAATTTTTAGGTTGACTGCATAATGCATATATATGCCTACATCTCTTAAAAAATAAAAGAAAAAAACCACACTCATAAAATCAATCAAATCAATTTTCCAATGTTTAGTTCTACGCTTCTTGATTTATACATGTACCTATACTCCCTTTTCTTTTTTTCTTGGCTGAGATGTACCTCAATATTACTTTACAAATCATGATTTTTGGCAAGTTGATACAAAAACGTTATTATAATAACCCATCAAAGTATTACTATAGAGACGTTATTTTTGTACTAATTACATACCTAATTTTATTATTTATTCAGCCCCGTACCTTTCTCAAACCGGTTACTTTTGACAAAATTAAGGTCATTTGCTTTTCTTTTTGATGCTGATTGGTGTGGCCGGGACGAATTAGTATAGGTTGATCTTTGTAATTTAGTCAAAATATTTGAACACGTTAACAAGAACTGTATTTTGTTTTTTCTTTCTCCCTTAAAACATCGTCCATGCATGCATCGAGGGCTGCGCGAGGATAAACAAAATCAGAGTTCTAATCTATGTGGTTCAACATCACTTTAGTTTAAAGGCGACTTTGGGGTAACGAATGAGAGGTCTATAATTATAAATTTATTTTACCATTTTTTTTTTTTTGGGTTTCGAGAGTTGTTTGATTGTGAAGCGAAATACTTGTACTTAAATTAGGTAATATTCTTTGAAAAGAAAAAAACAACGTACTTGTATAATTTTTCTACTAAACATATGAACGGAAAGCATAAAAATCATAAATAGGTTGGTACCTATTTGTAGAATAATTATCTGCAACCCTAACTTAAATATATTAAGATTTTTTATTTAAAAAAAAAAGTTAATACAATGCAATAGAGGATTGAAGGAAAATTATTTGCAACCCTAATCCAAATAATTAAATAATAAATAAAAAGTTTTCAATTAGTAGGTATTTTTTTTTACCTATGTGTAGGAATTTTTTTTTTAGCCATTGGATCATCATCTAATAGTGATCCAACAGCTATAATAAAGTGCATGAAAAGATATGTATCATTAATGATATTTCTCTCTCTTATTTTTTACTATAACAAAATATTTATAATAAATTTTCATTAGTTAAATTGATACCTATACATAGCTTAAAAAAAATACCTATTGAATTGGTTTCCTATATAAAAAGTTCATATAATTAAGAAATCAAGTTTGAATTGAGCAAGCAAACAAAAAAAAAAGTCCGCAAATGGTGGGATTCCACATAGTTATGTTAAGACAATTCTTCGAACAATACCTCATTAAAACTGTATCTGAGCAAATTGCAATGAAAAAATAAAACTCAAACCGAAAAAAGAGTAGAATATTGCTATACAAACATTAGGTGAAGCGATGAAAAGCACATGGATACATCAACTTACATAAATTAGGTCATATTGCTATAGTAATTATGCTTAATCAAATAATATAAGATCGAGATGTATATATGAGAAAGATTCTATTGCAAATTCATTGCTACACTTTCTAATTAATGAAATACAACATAATAATTAATAATTGAATATTATTTGCAGAATATAGCAGTTCTTGTTCCTGTTTTAAATTTGGGTCAAAATACCATGCATCGTTTAGATTGATTTTGGGTTAAACATGAATGCAAATTGTGTGAATTTTGGTAAAAAAGTTGGGGAAACAAAATAAGTGAAAAGAGAACATAGAAGGGAAACAAGTGACATTACACATTCTTAGTTTCTACTGTATATCTACCGAGACATGCCTTTGCTCTTGAGCCTCATATGTATATCACTAGTGCGGAAAAAAAAGCAAATCTGCCGACCTCATTTTTTTTTTAAAGGAAACCTCAGAGTTTAAGGTTCTTTTTTCTTTTCTTTTTTTTTTTTGTTTTTTTTTTTCGAAAGCAAGAGTTTAAGGTTATAACATTGAGATTAACCCCCTTCCCCCTCAAAAAAAATAAAGGGGAGAGAGACAGAGACAAGAGAAAGCCTAGTTGTTCGTCAATTTGTCTATTTACATAACCGGTGTCAATTTTGTTCTAGTTGTTGATAAAGTAGAACTCATGTGAATCACACATGACACAATATTGTATTGTTATTGGATAGTAAGCAGAATGAACTGTTAGTAGTTTTTAAGTTATTTTGTTTTATAATTGTAATATGATAAAACATCTTAGCTATATCAAGCTATCTTCGCTATACGTAAGAAATCGTTGCCTAGTGTAATGTGTCGCGAGAAGACTCGTCCATAATAAGAGTGAGTCTAGGAAATTAGCCATGTGGATTTGCTAATAGTAGTTTGCCTACATTCACTTATGTGGAATTTCGGGACATAGTTGAAATTTCCAATATTGTTCAGGACATAATTAGAATTTCCTAACTTATTCATCTTGCGTCTGATAATTTTTCCGGTCGAAGGGACCTTATCTCCTCAATGAGAGGATCATAGATATGTGATCGTTTCGTTGATATCTTGAAGAAAAGTATTTATTAGGCTAAATGCTTTCTAGGAGAAAATTATGTTTCCTTGAGAAAATAGGCCAAAAGCTCAAAATGCCCTTTAGGGGGTACATGGTGTTGGCTCTCCACCATCCCCGGCCACGGTGAGTACCGATAGCTAAGTAAGCTACCTACTAGCATATAGAGAGTGCTTGTAAGGGCGGGCACTAGGGAAGCACGAGGGGACCTTTGGTGTCTCCATAAGGAGGAGAGATTCGTGAACAAACCATAAGACTGGTATTGTGCATAGTCTCCACACTAGAGGTTTAGTAGTATTTGACTTATGGATCGCTATGTCGTAAATACGGTTCGTGAACTAAGCTTCCTAAAGGATGTGTGGGGCTTCTAGACTACGCATACCTCAATATGAGATGGTCACGAGAAGACTACTTACAGGGAGGCCAAGAATGCATAGTATACCAAGACCATACATGCCTTAACACAAGTTGGCCTTCGGCAAGCCACTTGTGGAGTGGGACAACTAGAGGATGAGGAGTATACCAAGGCCACGCATGCCTCAACATATGTTGGTCACCGGTAGACCTCACGTAGGTCTCGGTAATAAGTGGAAAATTGGTGGGTGGCATGATACTCCCACACAAGAAGGTTGCACACAAGGCTGCGAGCCACAAAAGAATCATAGGCACTTGCTAGCACTCCAGCAAGCTTGTTACCACGATGATTGGCCTATGGGTGTGAGAACATCCTTACTGTCATGAGAGCTATCCGAAAAGTATTGGTAGGGCTTTATTAGATAAGACAGAGTGTTGAATTGGTCTCAGCACCTAGTGACACATGCTACCAAGATGTGAACATCCTTGGACAAGAAGGCATGCGACATGAACCTCGATGGTACGTTGGGAACCTATGAATGAGGCGAGTGGCTCGGCTGAGGCCGTGGCATATAGAAGCCATCATAGTTGCTTGTGAGCAAGATTAGCAGAAGTCTTTCTCATAGGCATGTACCTTAGAACATGCACACCTAAAGGTATGAAAAAGTGACCTATGGTACACAGATAGGCGGAAGGCTGACCGAGTCTTGGGAAGTCTTAGTGTCATACGGTCATTATTGGCATTGAAACTCCCAGACCGTGATAGTTGATATCAGAGTTTGGGATCATCTCATCGGATGAGTGAACCTGAGGCACGTCTTAAAGGAGACAAGTGGGCAAGTTAAAGGGATCGAGTGCGTCCTTTGCTTATGAGGGCTTCATGGAATCTTTGGAGCCTTAAGGAGGGATCCATACTTTGGAAAACAGTTGTGGCACAAGTGCTCAATATCGATTAAGGCATTGAAACACCCTTATAGGAGGTATCAAGGAGGGTGAAGACCCAATAAAAGATACTTGAGAAGCAATCACCACAGGGACAACTTTGGAAGGGCAGTGCATATAAGTTGATATACTTAGTTGGCTAGAACATGATTCGATGAAGAGTCATACGAGTTTACTTAGAGCACTACACCAGGCTTATCTGAGTGACATTATAAGCCATGTGAGGGCACTTTTGTTGAACATAAAGCTTATTAGGGGCAGTGTGTGCTTACTCATTGATCGATTGAAGGCATGTGAAGTAAAAATAGGGAACGTTAGATACTCTATTACTACTAGTCTGAATGACCTTGGCATAAGATTGCCACAAGAAAGAAAGGTCAAATAAAAGTCACGAATGTTAGAGGACATCGTTGTTGGAAGTGTGGACATTCCAAGAGAGTTATTTAGCCCGGAAAGGTAGCCTGGACATGTTGTTTGGTGAAAGTATTTGTTTACAAATGTGTTCCAAAGACACGAGTGACACTAAAGCACGCTGAGAGGGTGCATGCTTGAAAAGGCTCAATGGGGGCCGTCAGGGCTACGTTATTGAGGGAGATTAAGGTCGTCAGCGTAGTCAGTCTACTCACGATTAAGGAAATGGTTGTTCTACGATACGAATAGGGGCCAGAGGGTCGCACCAACAGTTAAGAGCACTAAAAAAATCACTGGTTGTTTAGTTTGGAAGTCATTAAAGACTCAAGAACCGAGATAGGGACAGTTGCCTCGATATGAAAGTCGTCAGGACTCGATGACTAAGGCAATATCAGTGAACCATTAGATGCTTTTCTAGGGTGAAGGTCCCCCGAACTCAGGTACTAAGACTACATCAGTATGTCGAAGGGGTGAAAGTTAGCATGACAGAAAGATAGAAACACCAACATTTGTAAAACAAACAGAGGTATTGCCAGAGAAAAGCAGTTAGTTTGCGAACTATACCTTGAGAGGTACACTTCAAAATAGAGAAATTATTCTAAACTGAAGTCGGGAAGCCTACTTGAGCATGTCATCAAAGGATTAGGAAGCTATAGGGTATGAGACTTGGAAACCGAATGATTCTGAGATACATGTCGATTGGTGCATCGAGTTGGGACAATTTCAAGAAGTCCTTCATTGAGAGAAGGCACAGTGCACCTAAGTTGGTCACATAAGAACAAGTCGACCGAATAGAAGACAATGTTGGATGAGACAGAACTTGGGATATAGTGTTAGACATCAGCACAAGGATCTTGTGAGCCAGAGGGTGAGCTTGTGGAAGGAATGGGATCCCACTGTAGCTATGAATGATGGGAGGATCATTGGCCACAACTCAAAAATACTCAGAAGAGCAATCTGAGATATCTTGTAAAGTTGGGTGACGCCACTTACAAGAAGCTGTTGGTAAGTTATATGCCAGAGGGCACATTGGAAGAAACTCTTCGTAAAATCATCACAAATGCTTAGAATACACAAGGTGTCGTATTTACAACACGGTTGGCTTAAGAACCATATCTTGAGAGATGCACCACTTGAAAGAGGAGCATGCTTGCAACGAAGTAGGTTGTATCAACAGGCCATCAGGATGATGGTTTGCCACAGAGGTGGCCTACAGTTGGTGCTCAGAGGAGCATCAAACCGAGTTTCAGAGGGGACTCATAATGGATGTCGTGGGAATGGTTGGCTTGCGAGCCACACCTTGCAGAGGTGCATCTAAATTCCGATCAGGAGAGTAAACATCAGACAGTTAGCTAGAAGCAAGTACCATTGATGTGAAGGCTTTGGGATTAAGGTCAGAAGATGGGCTACTTCATGATTAGTGTAACATCAGGTGGAACTCAGAGGAGTTCGACTTGGCAGATTCTTGGGTACAAGGGCACTCTACATGGATTTAATTTGAGTGAATAGCATGTTATAGGGTCTCAAATCATAGTCCAAGAGTGGGCAAGTATTGATCATCACCAGAGGGTACGTTTACTAAAGTAATGGGACAAGTATATGCAGTAAGTTCAGATAAAGCCGTGGGGGATATGGTGTTACCCTTGAGCATTGAGCTAAGGAGGATATAGAGCTGAGAATCGTCAATGAGGGCATCGACTTGATGAAGTGGAGGAGGATATAATATGCTAGGAGAAGGCTCGTCCATGATAAGAGTGAGCCTAGGAAACTAGCCATGTGGATTTGTCCATGGGCACCTACGGTCACTTATGTGGAGTTTTAGGACATAGTTGAAATTTCTTAACTTATTTATCTTGCGTCCAATAATTTTTCCAGTCGAAGAGACCCCATCTCCTCGATGAAAGAGTCACAAATATGCAATCATTTCGTTGATATCCTGAAAATAAGTATTTATTAGGCCATATGCTTTCTGGGCGAAAGTCATGTTTCCTTGAGAAAATAGGCCAAAAGCTCAAAATGCTCTTTAAGTGGGTACATGGTGTTGGCTCTCCATCAACCCTGGCAACGGTGGGCATTAATAGCTAAGTAAGCTACCTACTAGCACACAGAGAGTACTTGTAAGGGCGGGCATTAGGGAACCATAAGGGGTCCCTTGGTATCTCCACGAAGAGGAGAGACACATGAATAGTACTGGCTGCCCAGTATTGCGCATAGTCTCCACACTGAAGGTTTAATAGTGCGTTCGACTTACGGGCCGCTATGTCGTAAGTATGATTCGTGAACTGAGCTTCCTAGAGGATGCGTGGGCTCCTAGACTACACATACCTCAACATGAGATAGTCACATAAAGACCACTCATAGGGAAACTGAGGATGTATGGTGCGCCAAGACCATACATGCCTCAATACAAGTTAGCCTTGGGCGAGCCACTTATAGAGCGAGACAACTAGAAGATGGGTGGAATACCAATACCACGTATGCCTCAACACGTGTTGGTCACTGGTAGACCTCATCTGGGCCTCGGCAGTAAGTAAGGAACTGATGGGCGGCATGATACTTCCACACAAGAAGGTTGCACACAAGGCTGTGAGCCATAAAAGAATCGTAGGCACTTGCTAGCATTCCAGTGGACTTGTTGCCACTATGATTGGCCTATGGTGTGAGAACACCCTTAATGGCACAGGAGCTATCCGAGAGTTATTGGTAAGGCTTTATTAGATAAGACGGAATACCGACTTACTTTCGGCATCTAGTGACATATGCCACCAAGATGTGAACATCTTTGGACGAGAAGGCATGTGGCGTGAACCTCGATGGCATATTGGAAATCTATGAATGAGGCGAGTGGCTCGGCAAAGGCCGTAGCACATGGAAGCCATCATAGTTGCTTATGAGCAAGACTCAACAATTATGAGTAAGACTCAACGGGAGTCATTCTCATAGGCGTGTGACTTAGAATATACATACCTAAATGTGCAAAAAAGTGACCATGGTACACGAATAAGCAGAAGACTGAACGGGACTTAGGAAATCTCAGTGCCACACAGTCATTATTGGTATTAAAACTCCCGAAATATGACACCTGGCACCTTCACAATTTAGAAAGGACGTCAAACTTGACGGAACTACCATGACCATGGAAAAAGCACACCAAGCATCAAATGATGATGTCAGCACTTAAATTATGGTACAGTGATCTAGGTAGACCAATGCTTGAGAAGGGGTTTACCGGACAAAATGTCTACCTCATCAATAAATTACTTTATATTTTTCAAAATCCAAATCATATATGTACCTCTAAAATTATAGGTCCTCACTTTAACTCCATTAACTATAAAGCACTAAGTTGTGAGATCAACCGAGCTTGTAAAGTCAGATTAAACAAAACGAAAATAAAAGGGAAAGGAGGAGAACACAAATCTAAATTAACGTGGGTGAGTGTGCATATTGGTGCTTCTTATTTTCGTTAAAAAAAATGAGAATTTAAAAAGCACACATGGATTGATTCGAAAGTTTTATAAAGAAGACGAATTAAGGTTTGTCATTTGATTATTCATGACAGTTACGTGTGTCCAATTACTAGCTTTTTATCAATCAAAACTGAAAGATATATCCCCACCAAAGGGGAAAAGATATAGCAAAAATAGATGACTTTGCCACTGCTTGTATGTACTGTAAAGTATGAAGAGCCGTACTCTACTCAGCTGTGCCCACGTTCACGTTTTGTTCATCTAGAGCTATATCATCATAATGTATTTAGATGTGTGAGTGAGTTGCACTTGTGTTTTTTGGTTCAATCCTCTCTTTATTTGGTTTTCTTTTAAATTCTCTTCTTTCTGCAATATATTATATATAACCTTAAAGCATATCGAATGCAGTGTCAGTGTCGTTTTTTGCGCAAAACCTGGGCTCCAACATTAACATACATCAAATTTCGGTATTGATTAAACTTTGAGCTTTGTATAACAAAAATTGAGAATTTGAAACTATAACAAATCATATTTTTTCAGTTCTCATAATCAATTACGTACTCCGCAGTATCCATTCTCTCAACTTCGTATTTTGGGAAAATTATCACAAAATGACCATATATATATATTTGTTAGTATTTTGATGAAATCCTTGCATTTTCCGATATGTCAAATTAAGCATTGCAATTTTTATCAACTATTTCCTTGAATTTTTAACACCTATCAAATTTATTCCTAGTCAATCAGTAAAATGTATATTATGGAAAATAAAAAGAAAATAACAGAATTACCCTTAACATAATATGAAATCCAAAATTTCCCTTAATTAAAACAAAAGTAAATCCTGAAACAAGATTAAATTTAAAAACAATTAAAAAATTCAAACAAAGGGTAAATTTTAGCTTGTATTTTATTTTTATTTTGTGATGTATTTTCATTTTGATTAAGACAATGTTGGATTTCATTTTTCTTTAAGAGCAATTTTGTCATGTCAATTTGATTGCCTCCAATTTATGGCTTATTAGGGAAAGGATAGATATAAAATGTGTTAAAATTTAGGAAAATAATTGATAAAAATAAATCTGAAAGCTTATTTTGAAATCTCAGGAAACGCAAGAATTTCGGTCAAAAAAATTAACAAATATCATGTCATTTTATGTTCATTTCTTTTTTTTTTTTCCAGCCGTATTTTAGAAAAAGAAAATGCTTATGGATGAAGTTAAAATTACAAATAATTGAGGGTGTGTGATAGTTGTTATAGCGAACTAGTGAAAAATATTCTCATATTAATTAAAAGATAAACTAAAAGTTTCTATTCCATATACCAACTCTAATGAAATTAAAACTTGCTATATGCATAAATGATGAAACTAATTATTAAGATTTTTCCTTTGGCGAAATAATAACAACAGCACGAATCATAACGCGCTACGATTAAGATAAGGTCGGTCCTAAAACGGGTAAAATATATATAACTGCCGACTTCCCCAAAATAAAATATATTACGAAATAATTATAGTATGCTGTCCAATATGGGAAACAGCTAAAGACGGTGCTGTATAACGTATGTTCTTTATTTATTTAGTATTTAGCTGACCATTATATATGATTACATATTGTCCCACACCATGTAACTTCACATGCTCAGAACATTGTTTGTTCGACTATTCGTTTCGTAGGTTGATAAAAGTATATCTTAATGTATATGCAAGTTCCATAAAAATATATCTTAATATACACCAATTTAATTTGTTGAATTCAATAAACAAGCATGTAAAGACAGAAATGTGTGTGTATATATATATTCCTAAGTTAATATTATATCTATGTATACTCTTATTTTAGAAAACAAAATTAACAGAGTATTTTGCATCAGATTAAAACTTTAGAACGCATACTGCCTATGATTCACGCGCACTGCACGTGGGTTGGGGTACGGATTTATATTGATTTTTCATGCCATTTTATAACTTCATCCACATCCTTAATAACAACAAGTTTCTCGAAGAAAAAACAAAAAAGCCAACAAACGAAAATCAATAATTAATTAAGATAACCATATATATCTTATCCTAAGTTATTATTTTCTTGTCCGTGTAAGTAGTGGGAAAAAAAAAAGTAGGAAAATAACCTTTTTAAAAAATTAAAAATATATACACACTGGAAAAAGAAAAGAAAAGAAAAAGATATGCATTGCATGTACTAGTGCTAGATAATTTTACTAGGGACAAAACAATAAAGCGAAAAAAAATAGAATACAAATACCTATATCACTCACTCTCTCACCGCCGCCTTCTGTATCGGTGCGTATATTAGATAAACATTAAAGCTTTGGGTAAGTTCTCAAAACTACTACATTAATTTATGATTTACATAACGATACATTGAAGGAGTATAGACATCAAACCTTTTTTTTTTTTTTCTCTCTCTCTCCCACTCTCTGTTAATTCTCGCATTGTTAAAGGTATGATTTGAAATTGGAATTTCTATTTCAACTTTATTGCGAGTGTTTTTCTTCAAAAACAACTCATGTATGCGTTTTATCTTTATAAACGAGTCATTTCATTACGATTGTTAAGTATAAAGTACACATATCCCTTCATTCCCTTGTTTGTTGGATTTATTTTAAAGGCAGGTTGTAATTTGTACAAAAAACTTAGGATGCCGTCGTCATTATCATATTGAAATGGTTTTTTTTTTAAATAAAAGTTTTTTCTTTTCCTGGTTTTGGTGTTCGGTGAACGTGACTAGATGATATGATTAATCAATGTATAGTCATTTACACACAACCTAACTTTTAAATTTAATTTTGTGCAGAATTTTCCAACGATTGATACTTGATTCATGAATCAAATAATTTTCGTTCGAAGGGAACATCAGGTAATTAGGTATTAGCATATTCCTTAATATTGTAATGATTTCTGTTTTTGTTTGTATTTACTTGCTCCTTACCTATGAAATGATAGGAAAATCTATCTCGTATGGTAAAAGGGATCACGAGGGAGAAGTGGAAAGTTGAAGGTTGGGAGGATAAGTGGATAAATTTAGGGTATTGATAGTTGTTTAGTATAAATAATTTTAGGATCCTTAGTTTAAGCAAATTTGGAGGAGCAAATTTTAGGATCCTTAGTTTAAGCAAATTTGGAGCTCCTCCAAATTGAAAATATTTTTAGAAGAGAAGTGTTTGGACTTTTATTTACATCTACACAACTATCTCATTGACAGAGCCATAATTTTTATTTATTAAATTTATTTTGAGTGCGGCATAGCTACTATTGAGGCTAAGAAAAATTTTCCTTTTAACTCTTTTTTCTCTAATCTTTATACTTATATTTCCTCCTCTTTCCAATTTAATCGAGTTCTTTAAATTAATTTAGGTTCAAAAAATATTTAAAGCTAGAAACGGAATGTATATATATATATATATAAGTGTAAAAATAATAATGTTATTATTCCATAATTACTTAATTTTTTTAGTACAAAATAAGTGTAAATGAAATCTTAATTATTAAGTTGGGGCATAGAACTTAAATTTTTTAAAAGTTCAAGTGCAAATTTAAAAATTAAAAAACTAAAAGTAAGAGGGGGCAGGTAGTAACTAGCTGGGGCATATACAAAATTTAAAATTAAAATTGAGAGGGCCCTAACTTCCATTACATAATATCATAAAACTAACAACAAAATATTCTACAATAATTATATAAATAAAACATTCTAGTTCTTTCACCTATCCTCCTTTCTACCATATACGTGAGAAGATTTTGGTGTTCTCTCGTATCAACTACAATAAAAAAAAAGAGTATTATCCTTCTCATTTCTAGGTAATTCAGCTCTCATACCTCATTCTTTCTTATATTTTATTGGACAAAATACCCAACATCTCCTCAGTTTTGTTGAAAATAGTCTTTTTATTTCTTTACATTTGAAATTGCACCTACTAACTCTAAGTTTTTGTAAATATGGTGTCACTCTGCCCTAAGTAGTAGACAATCTTAAAACAGAGGTCATTTTAACTCATCTAATATTGAGAGCTACGAAATAAGAAGCAAGAAATGGGATAAAAACCCTGTGTTCTCGAATTTTTATAAACATTTTAAAAAATATTTGCATTTAAACTCGAGATTGATGAAATTTTTTTCATTAATCTCATTTACATAAATATATATTTAGTTCAAATTAGTACCACATTTATAAAAATGGGACCAAATCATCACTTTATTTGCAAATTAGGTATAAGTGTTTTTTTTAGTCGTTAGATCATTAATTTGAGTAGTTGGGAAAAAAATACTCGTTATTTAATATTTTTCTCTCTTCACTTTTTACAATAAAATAACGTGCGTGATGAATTTTAATTGAACAAAATAATACTTATGGATAAGTAAAAAAAAAAAAAAAACTAACTACCGGATTGGTGCCCACTATATTTTATATATATATATATATATATATATATATATTTATAAGCATATCATTTGGGCAAAAATTAAATGCGAGGAGATACATGACTACTCTCAATAACAATCACTGCTATATGGTACTTTGTGAGATTTTCTTTTTCCTACCTAACATATCCTAAGTTGTTTTACAATAGTTATTTCTTTATTTTTTTTAAGGGTGAGTGGCAAATAGCTTCTTTTTAAACATACGCTTGCGAAAGAACAAAAAAGGAAAAAAACTTTTTTTTTCAAATTTCTTTGCAAAGTATTTTTTTTTATTATTATATTTAATTCTATGTTTGGTAAAGAGAAAAGAAAATAGGAGGGGGGGGAATAATTATGAGGAAAAGAAAATGTGTAAAATAAAAAATATATATATCTTCTCTCAATTGTTATTTAATATGTATGAAAAAAGAAAGTTGAAAACTAGTGTATTTTAAAATAATTATTTTTTTGATTTTTATTAAAATTTTAAAATTAAAATATAAGATTATTTTAGTAAATTCATGCTCACACATTAATTAAAAAATTTATTTTTTTCTTTCTCTCTCCATTTTTAAGGGTAGAAAATATTTGTATAGGGTTTATTATTTTTTTTTCCCTCCCTTCCTCTCTTCATTTTCCCTATACCTTCTCTTGTCAATCCTATTAAACAACTCAATTTTTTAATTTCTTTTAATTTTTTTTTCAAATTTTTTCCATCAGTCCCTTTTCCTTCCTACAAAACATGGTCAAAGAGTTTCAAAACATATTCCTACTAAACATAGTGTAAGAATTTGTCAAGAATCATAAGTCAAAAACTCACTTACAAAAGTCCATTTCACTTTTTCTCCCCCTTTTAATTATTTACATGTTCACCACCGTTGAAGTGATAGGAACATGGAACATGATGTTTGAGCAGATAAAGTGAGTGATCATAGAGAATTTTTGAAATTTATTTTAAGGATTACTTTTTTTTTTCCTTGGGAAATCAAAAGAACCTAATTTAAATTATAAAAAAAAAAAAAAACTAATTCGGGAAATTATCGCATGAGCCCTTGTAAGTTGATTGTTTTGATTTAGCCCTGTGCTTGTAAGAGGGCTTTTCTTCAGCCAAAAAAAAAAAAAAAATTGTTTTCGTTTACCTCCTTAAAATTCATTTAAAAGCAGGGGATTTAATAAACGGGGAAAAAAGAGGCCGGAATCTTTATCATTTTTCGCAAAGCTTTTATGTTACATGACTTGATTGCTTCTTTTCTTCTATAAAAAGCACACTTTATGCAATTAAGTGCCCCCCAAATCTTCCTTAGCAAATAGAAAATTACTGAAAAAAGGCAAAACCTTCACCTTTATTGATATCTAACCTCATGAATCTTTTTCTAACCAAATCAGAAAGCAAAATAAGACTTTGTCTACACTCGATGGTCGGAATACTTCCGCTCTTCCCGTCCCGCAAAGAATCTAAAATCCGCAGCCAATTTTGATAAATAAAAATAATAAAGAAAATAGCAAACAAAAAAAAAAAAAGCAAAATACCAAAAAGGGAAGCTTAGCATTTTGGATAAGCTTTCTTTTTTCTCTCTCTCTCTCTGCATTATTTAACTCTTTAGATTGGATTTTGCTCCTTTTTCCAGAATAATTAACATGCAAGGTAGGAATGTGAGTGTTCGAGAGAGGCTGCAAAGGAGAATTAGGGAAGAGGAGAGAGCGACAGAGATTAGGAGGGAGAGAGAGATTCCCTACCAACTCGTCTCCCGTCCCCATCATAGCCACCCTCAGACCTGCTTTTCTTATTGTTAATTTTGATGAAAAAATACAAGACTATAAATATTTTGATTGTTTGATTAAAAAAAAAAAAAAAAGAAAAAAATAATGTTTTTATTTTAAACAATAAAAGAAAATTTGAAAAAAAAAATTTTACTCATGTTTTAAAATAAATTTATTAAATAAATTTTGTATATTATTTTTAAAATTTTAATGAAAAAATAAAATAATTATTTTGAAATATATTAATTTTTTTTCTTTTTATATACTAAATAATAATAAAAAAATATTTTATTTTTCATTCTGCTTATTTTCTTTTTCTCTTAATTTTTTCTTCTTTCTTTCTTTCTTTTTTTTTTTCCCCCCCACTGTCAAACATAGCCTGAGACAAAGTTAGCTCAGTTCCCAATTAATAAACTTATCACCACTATTGTTGTTGTTCGTTGTTATATTACCATAGAGATTCTTGTTTTATTATATAAACACATCACATTTTCCCAAAATTTTTCAGCTTCCTAAGACCGAAGTTGTTGAGCACTGAAAAGGAAGACATCTCTCATAGAGGAACAGTGTCTTTGACAAAACCAAAAAATAAAATAAAAGAAAAAGAAAGAGAACTACTTACAAGAACAACAACTGAGACCCCATTCTCCCATTATTATGGTTCTTTCAAGGATGCTTCCTCCCACCTGGATTCTCTTAATATGCCTCTTGAGCTCTCTCTCTCCGATTGTCAAAGCCACATTACGCCTCAACCTCACCCTCCCTCACCAGCACCCTGACCCTGAAGCTGTGGTTCAAGAAGTTCAAAGGTAACTCCAAAGCAAAGAAAATCCCTTTCTGGGTTTTGCTCGTTGGACCATTTTAGATAATGGTTAGTTTTCATTTTCAGAGATTCTGGTGTTAAACATCCCAAATCTCCATCAGGGGTTCCCCCCATTTTGAAGTTTTACCGCCAGAACCACTTTTTTTTTTTTTTTTTTTTTCCAAACCATTGAAGACAAATCCTCACTGGGTTTTAACACTTTTGTTTCCTTTTGCTTCAAGCTTTTCAAGCACTTCATTTTTAGTTCAGCTCATTTTCTCTGCATTTTCCCAGTAACCAAACAGAGCAGTGGTCTGATTTTTTTTTTCTTCTTTCTTTGCAGGAGAGTCAATGTGTCCCGAAGACAGATGCTGTCCGTACACGAAAAGGACCAATGCGTCACGGGCAACCCCGTCGACGACTGCTGGCGCTGCGACTCAACGAGCTGGCAAGCGAACCGCCAGAGGCTCGCGGACTGCGGCATTGGGTTCGGGCAGGACGCCATGGGCGGTAAAGGAGGTCAGATCTACGTAGTCACCGACTCCTCGGACACCGACCCGGCGCGGCCCGTGCCGGGCACGCTCCGCCACGCCGTGATCCAGACCGAGCCGCTCTGGATCGTCTTCGCGGCCGACATGACCATCAAGCTCAAGCACGAGCTCATCGTCAACAGCTTCAAGACCATTGATGGCCGCGGTGCCAACGTCCACATCGTCGGGAACGGCTGCATCACCATCCAGTACGTCTCCAACATCATCATCCACAACGTCCACGTCCACCACTGCAAGCCGTCGGGCAACGCCGACATTGCCTCGAGCCCCACCCACGTCGGGTGGAGGGGGAGGTCCGACGGCGACGGGATCTCCATCTACGGATCCCGCAAGATCTGGATCGACCACTGCACGCTGTCGTACTGTACGGACGGGCTGATCGACGCCATAATGGGGTCCACGGGGATCACCATCACGAACAACCACTTCTCGCACCACGATGAGGTCATGCTTTTGGGCCACAGCGACGGCTACCTGCCCGACTCGGGTATGCAGGTGACGATCGCGTTCAACCACTTTGGCGAGGCGCTGGTGCAGCGTATGCCCCGGTGCAGGCGCGGTTACATACACGTGGTCAACAATGACTTCACGCAGTGGGAGATGTATGCCATCGGCGGTAGTGCCAACCCCACCATCAACAGCCAGGGGAATCGGTACCTTGCCCCCGCGGACCAAAATGCCAAGGAGGTAATTGTTTATGGGCAGTTTGATAATTTCATTCTAAACACGAAAATTTATTTGCTTGTTTTTGGGCCCTTGGCTAATGCTAAAAGTTGGAGGATTAGGATGATTGTTTCGTGATATTTCGAGCCTTGCGGAACTTTTCCTTTTTGGCTTCTGTTTAAGTTGGGGGAAATCTAATAAACCTCACTTGCAACGGCGGCGCGTGCGTTAGATTCTTTCACGCACCTCTTCTTCTTGTTGTGGTTGCTTGACATTGCCTTCTCTTTTCTGGGCATATCATTGATTAGCTTAGGTCATTAAGCAAGAGGCATCTTGTGTCACGTCATGTCCTGAAACTTTCGACCATGCAAAGCTATTGGACAAAATCGAAATGGGCTTTTCGCTTCAATTCTGACTTAAAAGTTTTTCTTTTTTTCTTTGTCGTTTTCCTATTTTTGCAGAACGTTTTTTTATTTATTTATTTTTGCCCGGCGTGAACTGAAAATAGAAGAGGCCTCGCGAAATTATTTAGTGAGAAAAACCGTGAAAGTGATTATGCTAGTGCCTGCCAGGCCAGTCACGATTGGGTCTCTGTATAATTGTAAGCGCGTTAGTCGGCGCGTGATGTGCACAACACTGGTCTGACTCGATGTTTGGTTCTTGTGTGTGGTGGTTTAGGTGACGAAGCGCGTGGACACAGACGAGGGGGAATGGACCGGGTGGAACTGGAGGACAGAGGGGGACATTATGGTAAATGGAGCTTTCTTTGTGCCGTCTGGGGCGGGCCTCAGCACTCAGTACGTCAAGGCCTCCAGCGTTGAGCCCAAATCCGCCGCCCTCATCGACCAGCTCACCTCCACCGCTGGTGTCTTTGGTGACCCCAGGTAAATCCCCTAATTACATTTCTACCCCTTTGTTCTTTTTTCTCTTGCTACAAATCCAAACCACCACAAAGTCTTGGTCTTACCTGTCTCACATTAACTGTCATTACACATTAACGATACACCTTTATTATTTCCTCTGTTTTTACTCTGTCTTCGGGTTCCTCAAGTATCTCTATTAATAACCTAGGTCGATTGATTCAGGAAACGACAATTTAAAAAATGGGTATGATCCAGACGACAATGAATTCTTAGTCTTAATCTTGACACATTTAACTCTGGTGTCATGGGGCTTTTCGTCTTTTCCTGATATCTGATTTGTTGTTAAAGTTGTACCTTCACTACCCCAATCCCCTGTTTTTGCTCTGTTTTTGGTTTTCTTTCAAATTCTCTCCATTGGTGCACGTGATCATGCAGGCTATTGGAATCTGACTCGAGCCATGCAGCCTTACTCCATATCTGTCTTTCCAAGACATTGCTATTGTGTCATTCTTCTTTTTTTTCCTTTTTTTTTTTTTAAATAAAAAATTCACAACTCTTTTAGCACTTTTGGCAAAATGACGTTTTTGTGACCTTGGGATTGAGTAAAGAGTATATACAGCCTTACTATGATCGTGTTGTTGGATACTCTTTAGGAATTAGTGTGGTCCAGTTGTCAGACTAATTTATTTGATCCTAGCACCTAGCAGTGTAACTCCCACCCAACAGCTAGAAGCTTTACCCTTCTAATTTTTTGCCCCTAGTATTTAAGACACTAACCCTTTCAGTTTATTACTCTTAACACTTGTTTTTTTTTCCCCCTCCACAAATACAAGTGATTGAAGAAAAAATAGAGATTTATAATAGAAGGGGATACAATAGTCATTTTAATGTGGTTTTTTGGTCATTCATGGTTGCAAAAGGGATATAGAAAAAGAAAACTTACATGCATGTGAGTGTGTATAGAGAAAAGTGAGAAAAAGGCTGCAAGTGAGTGGGGACTCGAGACACCCAACTGAGGTCAATATGGTTTGGTGTGTGTTTGTGTGGTTTGATGTAAAGGGAATATGACTCGGTTTTTATTCTCTCCATCTGCTTTCCAGCTATGACGACTGGGGCCCTTTGTTATTTTATTTGAAATCTTTGGGTCCCACTTCTGATATGATTTGAACTGGAGGACAACTAGCTACAGGTTACAGCATAGGAACCGAGGACAACTAGCTACAGGTTACAGCATAGGAACCGGTGCTTCACTAAGTCACGTTTGCTTTCCCATGCTTCTTTACCTCTTTTTTCTATTCAAGTTTTTGCCCTTTTTTACTATTGCCACTTGGGGGGTCGTCTTCTGACTGACCTCTCCTCTATTAGTCTTTGTTCTCCACTGTAATCGAGTGTGAGCTTAAGGGAGGGGTCCCTATTTGGTCTTCACTCTTCATTCAATGCTCAATTGGGAGCATTGGGAAGAGAGCAGATTTCCATTAATGATTCTCACGTGGGAAACTAATGCAAAGTGTCTTGGAGCTGGAAATTAGAATTGACAAGGATTTTCTTAACCTAAAATCTAATCTTTGCCAATTTTAGGTGTTCGTTCTTGTACAACATTGAACCACTGTGTCTTGTTTACGCTTTATTATGTCTAAGTTGCCTTGGACATGACTGGTTTGCTTCCTAAACCAAAATGTGCTTCTAAATCATGACGACTGTCTCTAAATGTTGATCATGGTCTAAATGTAATTTTTGTTCAACTTACATACCATGATTTTGTTCAACCTTACTAAATATTTGAAGCAAAGTTTTCCATAAGAGGAAAGTTTCAATGTAGGTCCTCTCCTCTCTTCTAAGATCTATTTTTTCAATAAGTAGAGGTTGGAGCTTATTTTTTTATTCGTGGCCCACATTGTTATATGTTTTGGGTTTTGTTTTGGTCTCACCAGCTTTATAATCTGAGTAAAGGGTGTTCTCGATAAAAGAATTAACAAAACAGAAAGAAGTGGAAGTTTCATGTGGGGTCGAGTCTCATGTGGAGACCCCTTTAGCTAATAGCTCTCCGATTAAAGAGCTATTCAATTTAAAATTAGCAAACACTAGAAACTTTTTGAGTTGAGTTCTGCTAGCTATCACGACTATTGTATTACACCCCATTCACACAAGTTTTGTATTAGGATGGCTGTAATTAGTCAGGGGAATGGATGGCTGTAATTAGTCGGACATTAAATCATACCCTTTGAAAGTTTAAGAGTAGTGCTCGTATCAAACGCTTACTTTTAAATGAAATAGGGTCCCATATATATGATTTTATTTTAATGGAGTGTGGGAATTTGTTAGACTCGTTTGAGCCAAGTATTTTTATACGTTTTACCTATATATATATATATATATATGTCAGGAGAATATAATAGTTCTTTAATTAAAATATTGGTAGGGATAGGAGCGTAGCACTACCAGGATTCAGCGGCGGTGGGATCAGCACGGGGACTAGCAACACCGGCCGTGGGTCCTCGAGCGGCGACGATGGCGACTTCTTCGGAATGATATTTGGGAGCGGTGCATCAGCAAATCCGCCCGCACCTTCATCTTCATTTGCAATCTTTTTGTCTCTTTCAATTATTTTAGTCATGTATTTCACCATCAACTGCAGTACTCTATTATCATTACCATTATTATTATTATTATCGTCATTATAGAAGTTTGAGAAAAAAGATAGAAGAAAAACAAAATTATGTGAAATTTGATAATTAGATGAGGAGTAACGAAAAGAAATATAGAAAATTGCGCAACTGGCTTGGATTCGCCTTGGTCCCCCATTGTTATGTACCATTATTGTAGTTTGAAAAGCATCAGGAACATGGAGTGTCACAGTACCGAAAGGTACTTCTTTTTTTCTTCTAATTTTTATTTTTGATCTTTTCATGTTAAAGATAACTAACTAATTTGAGGGTCCGTTTTGACCTAAGAGTTCATGTTTTGAGTAATTGGTGGATTTTTGGCCTAGAGGCTCAGGCACATGCGTACAAAAGAGAAACACAAAAAAGAGAAAAATGTTGAAATGATTGGATATGGGCGGCTGATGTGGCGTTTCAGATGCCACGTCAGAACTAGATTCTTTTCATTGTATGTTTTCTTTCGTCTTGTATGAAATCAATTAACCATTATTTCTTGACTAAGTTTTGGGTACTCTTTTTTCTTTGATTACTTCGTGACTAAAACAACTAAATAAATAAACAAGAAAATAATAATAAAGACAAGGCAGTTAACATGGCATGTCTCAGTGTCATGTGAAACTGCCAAGCCGTCAAATAGTGCCAAAAATGCTTTCAAGTCACTCTCCGACGCACCGATGCATGTGGGTTCCCAAGTACATCAATTCTACATGATCCTTAGCTTGAAATAAATACAAGATTGATAACATCAAGCGTGCCAAGTAGTAGACAAGTCTCCTTTCTTGTGAACGAAGATGCAAATTCAACAGTTGGTGTTCTGTCAAACTCTGGTCGAAATTGCACTCGGAGGTTCCAAAATGTCGAACAAAGTATAGCTTGAACATTTCATTAATAATTGCATTATCGATGAAAATGGAACACAGCCCTTTTGGTTGCATCCAAACTGATCCTGCCAGCGGAATGTTTCTAGAACATGCCTTATCAAGCCATAGCCACATGCAAAATTTGTTGAGATTAGTTTAAAACCGTATGTTGGCCAACGCCATGGATGTAGAGGCTTAGTTCAGTGTAAAAGCAGCTAGGGAGATTTACTTGGAATCCAAGTAAGAAAATCGTGATTAATTTGTCAGGCTCGTAGAGCGGGAAATTCATCAGTCACAGACCATGGCCGTGAATGAAAATAGCAATAGACATTTGGACATCGATGACATGCCTGGTTTATCATTTTTCTCCGCATCTACGCTTTCTTTGAAGTAAGAATTAGATCTCCCGAGCGAGAATGCATGTATTTACAATATTTACTATGTTTTACAATATTATACTATGTTGACATAAATATGAAGGCCTTTTTTTATCCCCTTCCAAGAAAAAGGGGAGGCCTTTTTTGGTGTAAATTCTCTGTATAATGGAAAACGGAGGGAAAAGCAAATAGGAAATGAATCATCTTAACTATTAATAATCAGCAAAAGAACAATTCAAATTCCTTGTTACAGAAAAAACTTACATATATTCTTCTCTTTTCTATATTATGTCAGTTATAGTCTTAAATCAGATTAAGACTTCAACAAAAACAAAAAAGAATAGCCACCAAAGTGGAAAAAAATATTTAGCATGTCTACCGAAATTAATTCAGTTAACCCATACCATATCCTATCGCTGAGCTTGTGCTGCCACTGCTTCCAGTGTCTTCCATGTCAATTCTCGCTGCTCTTCCAAATGTCGAGCTTTGGTTTCTTTCTCAAAGTACTCCCTCTCGCATTCTTCAAACAATTCGGCATCCATCTCCTGGAACATCCTTTGCACATTCCCTGTCAGCCCATTTACAGCCTGGTTCCAGTGACCCTGAATGTTTTTCTCCAATGCTTCAAAAATCAATGGAAGTATCGCATTTCGGTTCTGTGCAATTAAGCTTACAATATGTTCATTGTTCCAAAAGTAAAGGGCTCGTTCTGCAACCTGCCAGACATACTTGTCTTAGAAAGCTTTTCGAAGGAACTAGTCAGTCAACAATTACATAAACTTGTCAAACTGTTCAGACACGTTTAAAAACAAAACCTCCGAGGAAAAATATAACACAGATAGGAATTCAATAATACAACATAGATCTCTTACAAAACTACCAGACAAACATATCAGCATTTTCAACTCTCATGTTACCCGAATCATGCCAACCCAAACTAAACTAAGGTGCAACTAAGGTGCCACTTTAAGACTACTGATGTCTAAAGACTAAAAGCATCAAACAATATATATTTTCAAGTAAGCATGGACTTGAAAAGAACTATTGCATGAAAGAAAAGTGTAACAAAAGACAATGAGGCATGACAAACACGAGTATAGCAGCCCGGAAAATGGACAGCAGTCACTCTATGTCTCTCTAATAATAATTCAGTCTGTTATAACTCTAGGAAGCTTCATTTATGGTTCAGCTGAGAAAAGACAAAATTGCCAAAAGGAACATTTCTCAGTGAGAACATATCTATTTGAAAGAATATATAACACAGTAAGACATTGGACAAATCTCAGGCTATAAATGACAAACGCAATTCGTATGACACATAGCCACACACCATGACTTTACCATTTCTTTATTCTGATAACTACAGGTTCACATACATAATAGTTATGTGTCCCAAATTTATAAAGCGCACGAGATATCAGAACAGAAAGTTCTCATATGTTTAACAACATGAAGTTGGAAAAGTCATTCAGAATATGTAATAGATTGTAACCCATTTTATTCAACAAGTTAAGTATCACATAAAATCCTCTCCACATGACAAAGAGAAACCTTTGTGAAAATAGTAATATATTGTGAACAAGCATGTGAATGCAGAACCTTTAAATGATACGTATGAAACGTACAAGTAGTTACAAGACTTTGACCAGTAATCTTGAAAAAAGTATGACACATCAAATAAGGCATTTAACACTTCATTGGCAAATTGACAATGGTCACCCAGCAACATATTAAAGTCAAGTTGGAATGACATATTAGTAATAAGGTATTGCATAAATAGGTAGTTAAATCTCCAAACATACACACTCACAGGCAGCCATTCAGACTGAGTTAGACGGAGCCAAAACAATTAGAGGAAGATTTAACACCCCTTATCGAGATAAGAAATATTTAATATAGCCAATAGTAGCAATGGTGATTTCAATAAATAAAATCGGCTCCTTAGTTTTGCCAACTTTACGTTTTCACTCTGTGCCTTTTTTACTTTTAAGAAAAAGCCCCACATTTAATTGGGGAAACAACAGTGAATGGCAAAGGATAAGGCAATGAGCAAGAACACATCTTAATAAGGATCATGAAGCAATTTAAGCAAGTAAAAGGTGAAGGATGACAAGTAAGAACTAAATATTATAACAATACCAAATTGAGAGCAACACAAGTATAACTTATTGTTAGTGTCACATAGGGGGTTAGAAATAGAAAATGAAATTGATAGATGTGACTTCAGCATGTTTCCTAGAATTGTCCGAACAGATAATTACGTTAATTTCTGTGTGAATATATTGTATCCACTAGGATGCTTCTGTAAAATATTAGTTGTTCGGCTTGAATTGTTGTGAAGGCTTTTGATGTTTCTCAGTCTATCCCAGTAATAAAACTTGAACATGAGAAACGCACCACTCACATACCACCAACATACTGTTTTAGATTCACTCACTCCATTTATCACACTGACCATGATGCAACATATCTGGCAGATCAGAATCTTACAAAGAATCCAAGATTTAGAGATACTAGCCTAAATTCTGTATTGCAGATCCATGCTAAATCTAATGCAAACACATACAAGTAAAGATTGGAGACATCTTAATAACAGATTTATCCGCAACTAGTATGAGCAGTAAATAAAGATTGGAAGTTAACCTACAAGGTCAAGTTGTGGCTAGTTTTGCAAGGGTAATAACAACACATGCATTGACATGCATGTGAGAACACACGGACAATACGACTTTAGCAAGAACACATAGTGTCCTCACCGTCTTTAAAGAATAAGCCCAACAGATTTCAGTTCTGTCAAAATCCTAACTGCTCAGCCAGAGAGGAAAGCAGCTTGCTCATTACTTGAAGACGAAATATTGTGTTAAAGGGAGTGCATAGTGTACTTATTGATGATTTACCAATAACCACCACATGGAAGCTACAAATCTGGGCAGTAAATTACAACTAAACATTAAAAGATAAGAAAATTGTTATCTACAACTGAAGTTAAAGAAAAATTAAGCAGACTATACAAAAACTTCTTTGCCAGGAAAGAAGAGCCACATTCACCACATAATGCAGTCTAAGATATGAAAGGTACGACCCTTTTTTTGACGAGTAACAGTTAAAAGACTAATAAACCTATTGACCCTGACCATAGCAATCTTTGATCCAAACTCAATTGAAAGTAATACTTCGACTTCTAACAGCAATAGGCTTCATATTAAGTATACCCAAAACAATTAAAGAAATAGCATTTAGTTATATTAAGCGAAAAATCTATAAACTTGTCCATGAACCTGGAAATGTGGACTGTTAAGACAGCGTCCAATCTGTCTAAAAAGTGGAATCATGCATCTCTGGAACTCTGCAGCCTGAGTAGCTTCTAAAACCTCTTCTAGCTCTCCAAGAAAGAGAACCTCCTTCTGACAATTCGTGACGGGCCAATACTTCAACAACCCGCGAATTACCGTATCCGCCAACTTGTAATCCTTCTCAACAAACTGCGTGATGCAATACGACAATGGCTGGTGATACACTGCTATAGACTTCGGCTTATGCAGCGGAATAAGCGCCCGAGAAAGAAACAACTTATGCTCCTCTTTCATGGGCAACGCGAATCCATTAATAATACTCCCAAGAATCTCCAACAACTCGGCAATACCGCAATGCCTTTCGGTCTCAAAAATGAACCTATAGAAGATATTGTTAATGGCCTTCCTAATAAAGGGTCGATGCACCATGAACTTCCCATACACACGATGTAGAATGGTTTTCAGATACTCTCGCTCACGCGGGTCCTCGGAATCAAACAAATCAAGCAACTTCAACACAAAGACATGATCAATGTAACGCTTGGCAACCTTAGTATCGGTCTCGGAAGAAACAAGGTACCTCAATAGAATCTCATACACAATTTGCAAATGCGGCCACGACGGCTCCAAATACAGCTCCTCGTCATCCGGGTCGGCGGCGGCCTCGGAGCCGGTGTTCTCGTACGCCGTCGGGGGCAAACACCGGAAAACATTAACCGAAACCATCCGGATGAGCTCCTCCTGCATTGCCTCGTTCAATTTACACGAACCAGATTGGATGAAATCGACGAGCTCCAAAAGGGTCTGGCGCTTGATCTCTTTCTCCCGGACCCCTTTGAGAGTATCCGAGAAATCGCATTGGACCCAACAGACCTTGAGCTTCCGGAGGAACAGAGCCGGTCGTTCGGAGACCGCGACGTCCCGCAAGAAGGGTAAGATTTCGATGACTCCGCCCGGGTTGAGAGGCAGCGACAGAGTGACCGCCTGTGATTCGGCCGAATTGACCGTCGCGCGGGAGGCGTGGTTCACCGTGACGTTACCGGGCCCGAACCCGACACCGGCATTGTCGATGGATTCGGACTTGGACTTCCGGTGGCCGCGTTTCATGAATTTGTTGAGCATTTTTGTTGTTGATTTTGGAGGATAAATGAGTGACCAAAACCCAAGAAGGAAATTGGGGAAAAAAAAAAAAAAATTTTGGGTTTGATTAGGGAAAGGAAGGGATTGGAATGTGGCGAATGTGGGAGTAATGGGGAGAGACTTGAAGGTGTGAAGATGGAGAGGTGGGTTTCATTTCATTTGATCCGAGAGGAGAGGAATGGAAAAGAATAGGAGATGGGAAAATTTGGTGGTGTTTGGGAGTGGAGAAATGGAAGAATGGGAATTGCTTTCTCGTTAATATTATTTCCAAGAGTATGATGTGGATAACTATGGAAACAGATTATTATATTATATAACCAGAACTACAAACAACTTTTTAATCCTAGAACTATATAGCAAACGGCCTCGAATTATAGTCATCGTACCGTATCGATATCTTTATGTTATTGATACAGTAAGTAAGGATCCATTTATTATAAATAATTGTTAGTTTTTAACATAAAATAATTATGGATAAAGCGCACGCAATATTTAGTTTTATGAGTTAAATTCTCATTTTAGATATAATTATTAAATTATGTGTTTTACACATGATTTATTTCTATTACAAATTTAACTGTTGCAATAATCGTATAAATTTTAATAGTTTATTGTGTAACTTAAAAATTCAAAGTTTAATTTTTGATCGTACTTATCAAATTGTATGTTTTGTAGTGAAATCTTTTTGTTAAAATTTGACAATTTGTGGTAAAAATTTCATTATTGCAACAATTACATAATTCAGAAAGTCATTACTATATAAACAAAAATTCATCGACCAAAGTAACGCAAGAGGTATAATTCAGACCTATTAATGCTATTAACCCTTATTAAAAGGATTATTTTTATTACTTTCACGAAATATGTAAATTGTCTTAGACGGTCGCCAAATTATTAAAAATATTAGTTTTGCTCCCCTAAAGGGATAAATTGTCACTTAGGCAAACATCGAAAGATAATACATATAATCTAACTGATTTCAATCCTAAGTACTCAATTGGTTTTTTCAAATGGTTTATAGCACAAATGGTCCTGAATTCCCCAACTTGAGATAACTTAATCCCTAAGGTTTTAATTTCAAAAATTGAATACCTAGATTTTCCAATTCAATGAAATTAAGTTCTTGGAATGTTCAAATTACAATATGCTATTAAATTTATAAGAAAAAACACATGTGATGATATTTGGTAGTATATGAAAGTATATTTGAAAAGTAATTTAAAAAATATGAACATAAAAATAAATAATCACAAAAAAATTTCTCTAAATTTTCAACTCCAAGAACTATAAAAAAAAATATAAACAATGCCTCCTTACTTGTCCCTAAATATTTTTGTTTAGTTTATTTTCCTTCAAATATCTTTTTTCATATGTTACTATATGCTCCTAGCATATATTTTTTATCGAAAATTTAACAATATATCGCAATTTAAATAGTTTGGGGGCCAAATTGAGTGGAATCAGAAAATCAAGAGTTGACAAAATCTAGAACTTCAAAGATTACATTGTAACAAGTCAGATAATTTAGAACCATTTGTGCCATTGACATGTTCAAAAAAACACTCTAAACGTATGACACATCAATTATTTTCTCTTAAAAAAAGGACAATTTTATTAGTTTATGATAAAAATTTGGAACTTTTAATAGTTTGGGACATATACTGTTGTGAGTAGAAAAATTATTTATCTTAAAAGAGCACAAGTAGAAATACAATGTGTACACATCTATAATAACAACACATGTACAACTCCGTAATAACAACGTATGTGCAGCTCTACAAGAACAACACATATGGAGCTGCATAATAACTACACATGTACAGATACATAAACATATGGGTAGCTACACAAGAGTAGCTACATGAGGACCTTATTCCATTCTCTTGGTATAATTCATGAAGTGTGTGGCTAGTCAGGTACACGAGTTATATAGCTAGTTAACTCCACGAGTTGTGCAGCTAGCAAACTACACTAGTTTCACCCACCAAAGTGTGACACTTAAAAGTTGGCTTAAGAGCTTAACTAGCAAACTCGTGAGAAATACCTTAACTAAGTAAATACCAGGTAGCTCCTTATTAGAAATGTGCATTTCAAGGAAATGTGCACCTCAAATGAACGTGCATCTCAAGAGAGGTGCACCTCAAGGAAACATATATCTCGGAGGAATGTACACGTAGACAAATTCTTGTGAAAAATAGATAACTCAAGTTCAAATTAGATACTTATCTTTTGGACTAAGATAATTCATTCAAGTTAAACTAAATTATTCAAATTTAGGTAATTATATAAATATTTGTATTATCTTCTAGATAAATATGTCGGCAGATACACGACATAGAATTGTAATCGACTAAGACTCTCTTCCTATAAATAGAGGTCGACATTCACGTTTTAGAACTGGTACATAAATACACTAGAACTCTGTAACATCTCTAATAATAAAAAAAAAAATATATGTAAGTCATCTTTTTCAGGCTGGACTACTATAAAAATCGATCTCTTTTTTTTTTTAATAAATAATTCTATACAACTTGGCAAGATTTTGTCTGTGAATCTAGTCATCTTTTCTATTGACAAAACCTTCGTCAACAATTGGTGCTAGAATGAGGGGAATTCCAACGAAACGTCACCTAATTTCGTCATGGCTAACAAAACAACCACCAATTCCCAAAGAGCCTCATGTGATGCTATTGCTGCTGTAGCCATTGCAACCGCATGTGTACAGAATCGGGAAACTGCTCTAGCTACTCGCAACATGCAACAAAGAGACCAAGCAACTCCACCTACTATCGTTGAACCACTAATAGATCAAGCAGCACCCACCCACTATTGCACGCAGTAATCAGACGACTCCCAATACTGGATTGATAGGCTCTAATACCGCCGGCACTGCCGAAAGTCGAGTACTCAACAATGAGAAAATCATCACTACTTTAGGGAATCTTTAAGATACCTTAAACACTTTGGTTCAAAGACTTACTAATAATCAACTAGCACCCATTCTTGAAGGTGCAATTCGCATTGAGAGAGGATTATGTGCGAATATTCATAATCAACCTGCAAGCAACCACCAGAAAAGATCTCCTTCTCGAAGGTCTGGAGCTGGTAGCACATAGCAAGACAATAACCATACTGATATAGGTACACGACGAGTGAGATCTCAAATTATATGTAAAGAAGATCTTCGAAGCAGACTACCACGCCGGTAGAATAATACCCAAAGGAGTGCTTTTGAGAGGCTGAGCAGTAGGAACGACCTTAGAGACCATTTCAACGAGTGATGCGAAAAGAGTCGCCATCAAGAACAACATGAGATGAACCCCTAGAACTCACAGCCAAGACCTATACAGCGAGAGAATGATGGGCAAGATGCTGACCAACGGCTTCATGAGCAACGACCATGGAGAAATTCGTCACCTGCATGTTCAAATGCCTCTGTATCTAATGCTTGTGTACAACTCGTTGGAGGAATATGAATGACTGACTTGAAGGACGTGCTTAAAGTGCTTAAGGCCCAAGAGGATGAGCTCAACATGGGTTACCATGATTCTCCTATTAATCGAGACATTCGTGAAGCAACACACTAGCATAACTTTAAGATGCCAACAATAACACCATACGAAGGGAAGAGTGGCCTATAGGAACACATCGACCACTTTAACGACCTAATGGAACTCTACCTAGTCTCTGATCTTGCAAAGTGTCATTATTCCGCAGTCATCCTTACCAAAGGAGCCAAAAGATGGTTCAGTTCACTCGAGGCTAGCTCTATCACTCCTTGGTCTCAATTCAGCACTGCATTCTTAAGGCACTACCAATCCACCAAACAATTCGACTTACCATTAGCCACTTATCTAACATCAAGCAAGGAGCTGATGAGACTATTAAGTCTTACCTCTTTAGATTCAATACAGAACTAGAACATATCCGTCATATACCAGAGGAGGCTATGCTTGCATATATGACTGCAAGAGTTCGGGATGAAACTCCATTCTGGGAGGAGCTTCAAAAATGTGATTGCAAAATTATGACAGAGTTCTACAAGAGAGCCAATGAGCATATGAGAGTGGAAAGCTCTAAAGAAGCATTGCGCAAGATGAAAGATGAAAACACTGCTAAAAACTCAAGTGTGTAATAACCTAAGAATAATAACTCGAAAAGCAATGACCGCAAGAGAAAGAATAACAGCAAATGTGAATCATCTCCCAAGAAGTCACGGAATAATGATAAAAGAGCATCAATCCTGTGTTATAACAACTTTACTGAGTTGATTGCATCTCTAAAGCATGTGTATGCTGTATCAAAAGAGAAACTCATCTACAGGACACCACCTCCTATCAAGACGGAAGCATCGAAGAGAGACCCAAAGAAGTACTATCGATTTCACAAAGAGGTCAGGCACGATACCAATCGATGCTTTGCGCTTATATCTGAAGTTGAGGACTTAGTTTGAAGAGGTTCCTTGAAAGAGTTTTTTGCACACAGAAACAATATTCGAGACCATAGAGAATGTGAGGAAGACAAACAACAAGCTGAGGATATTATTCGTGATATTAGAACTATATTTGGTGGTATACAAATCAGTGGTGACTCTAAAAGAGCACAAAATAGATATGTAAATGAGGCCAAGACTAGTCACCTCACCAATATCCACCACCTCAGCGAGCGACCAACCAAGAGGTTCACAAGAGAATATGATGATGTCACCTTTTCTGAGGAAGATGCACGACTTGTACACCAGCCTCATAATGATCCTCTTATTATTAAAGCTAAAGTGGGAAACAATAACCTCTACAGAATACTTGTCGACAATAGCATTGTTGCAGATATCCTTTATTTAGAGGCAAATAAGAAAATAGGGCTGAGTGAAGATCTCCTAAAACCAGTCGTGACTCCACTTTATAGATTTACAAGAGACTTCCTTATCCTAAGAGTTGCAATATCACTTCCAATCATAGTTGGTAACGAGCCTCGCATCTCCACAGTAATGACAAAATTCTTAATCATTGATTGCCCATCTACATTTAATGTTGTGATTGAGGGACCTACTCTAAAAAACTTGAAAGCAATCACATCTATTTACCACTGCAAGGTAGCCAATATAAGACGCGCGAGTGTTACATCAAAGCCATAAAGATAGCTTCTAAAAACAAAGAAGTTATCCAAGTTCTGGTAGCTAACCCGAACCTGCATGTATGGAGATAATTAATGACAACCTCGATCTACACACAAGTAATGGTGAACCTGTTACTGGACCTATTGAATAACTAGTTGAGCTACAAGTGGATGAGAAAGATCCTACAAGAGTACTAAAATTTGGCAAGCAATTGAAGGAAGATTTATGCAAGGAATTGTTAGCTTTTCTGATTGACAACTTGGATGTATTTGCCTAGAAACATGCAGATATGATTGGAATTAACCCTAAAATCATGTGTCACCAATTAAACATAAATCTTGATTATAGGCCAGTTAGATAGAAATGAAGAGCGATGGATCCAGATCGCTATCAAGCACCTAAAGATGAAGTAGATAATCTTCTTGACATCAGCTTCATCCATGAGTCATTCTACCCAAACTGGCTATCAAATCCGGTCCTCGTCAAGAAACCAAATGGGAAGTAGTGCACATGTATAGATTTTACCGATCCAAATAAAGCCTTCCCCAAAGACATTTTTGTGCTACCACGCATCGACCAATTGGTAGATGCAACCTCTGGTCATGAACTCCTCAACTTTATGGATCCATAATTGAGTTACAACCAGATCCCCATGTACGGGCTTGATGAGGAGCACACATCTTTCATTACTAACCGTGGACTCTACTGCTATAAAGTGATGCCATTCAATCTCAAAAACACTAGTGCAACATATCAAAGGTTGGTAAACATGATATTTGCTAACCAAAAAGGCAAAACTATAAAGGTGTACGTAAATGATATACTGGTAAAGTCAAAACACACATCAGAACATGTAGCGCACCTAGACGAAATGTTTAACATACTACTACACTACCAGATGAAGCTCAACCTATTGAAGTGCACTTTTGGAGTGGGGTCAGGTAAATTCTTGGGATTTATGGTCAACCAAAGAGGAATAAAAGCTAATCCAGAAAAGATACAAGCTCTGATAGACATGTGATCTCCTATACGTCCAAAAGAAGTCTAAAGTTCAACAGGGAGAGTTGATGCACTCAATAGATTTATATCACATGCAACTGATAAGTGTCTCTCATTCTTCAACGCACTCAAAAGACCTAAGCGTTTCGAGTGGACCAAGTAAGGTGAGCAAGCATTTCAAGAGCTTAAGAAACACCTCAGGCAACCACTGTTGCTTTCTAAACCAGTGCACAGAGAAAGCTTATACATATACCTCGTCGTGTCACAACACGCAATATCTGCCGCACTTGTACTCGAGAAAGAAAAGATACAATATCCGGTGTATTATATTAGCAAATGACTTTTAGATACTGAAATAAGATACACAAAGATGGAAAAGCTCGCTTTATGCTTGGTAGTCACTTCAAGAAACCTACATCCCTACTCTCATGCACACATCACAGAAGTGCTAGCAAATTACCCTCTTAAATAAATTCTACAAAAACTAGACGCTTCTTATCGTCTGCTTAAATGGGCTATTGAGCTAAGCCAATTTAAGATCAATTATAAGCCCAAAACAACAATTAAGGGACAAGCACTCGTAAACTTTATAGCTGAATTCTCATATAAAGCATTAGAAACAACTACAATAGAAAGTGATGATAATTCCAGAGAACTAGCGACCCGAATTAAGCAACAACCAAAGTAGAGCTTGTATGTTGATGGTTCCTCAAATGAAAAGGGAGCAGAAGCCGGATTAATGCTTATTAAATCTGAACAACATAGAATCCATTGCGCTCTATATCTTGATTTTAAAGCCTCCAATAATGAACCTGAATATAAGGCGATACTGGCAGGATTACAGCTTGCGCGCGAGATGAAGGCTTCCTCGATAGAGGTGTACATTGATTCATAACTTGTCATTTTCCAGATTAACAACAAATACCAAGTGCGAGGTGAACGAATGATCACTTACCTAAAGAAAGCAAAGGAATTGCTTAACTCCTCCAAATCTTATGTTGTACATTAATTCCCTCGCTTAGAAAAATCGCATGCAGATGCTCTTGCTAAACTCGCCTCCACCAAGGACGTCAAACTCCTTGATATTATTCATGTAGACTTTTTAGCAACATCGAGTATCAATGAGCTTGATAACATTGCCATGGCCATAGATCAGCCATAGACGTGGATGGACTCTATATTGGCCTATTGAAAGAGGACAAGCTACCTGAAGATAAAGATACATCCATCTCTATCTGAAAGAAAGTTGTGCACTACGTGATATATGATGACAAGCTCTATAAGCGAGGTTTCAGCATACCAATCCTGAGATGCGTTAAGGAGGTAGAAGCCACATATGTTCTGCAAGAGATATATGAAGGCATATATGGCAACCATACTAGGGGGCAATCTTTAGCTCAAAAGGCATTACTACAAGGATATTATTGGCCCATTATGTAGTGCGATGCGATGGATTTTGCCCGTAAGTGTGATAAATGTCTACACTTTAAACTAGTTCATAAGTCACATCCTGAGAAGTTGACCTCAATGATAAGCCTTTGGCCCTTTGCTAGATGGAGAATTGATTTGATAGGAGCATTACTGATAAGTCATGGAGGTACAAACCATGTGATTATAGCAATTGACTACTTCACAAAGTAGACTGAAGCTAAAGCCTTGTCCATAATTACTGCTAGAAAGATCAAAACTTTTGTCTACAAAAAAAATTGTTTGCAGGTTTGGAATTCCAAAAGCCATTATTTCTGATAATGGCAAACAATTTGACTATGTAGGATTCAAGAAATTTTGTGATGACTTGGGTATCGAGAAAAGGTTTTCACCAATAGCGTGCCCGCAGACAAATGGTCAAGCTGAAGCTATGGACGAGACCTTGAAGCACAACTTTAAGATGAAGCTAGATATTTTAAAGATGCCTAGGTGGATTAGCTACCAGAAGTCTTTTGGGCTTATTGTACAACTACAAGAACTGCTACACAAGAAACACCTTTCTCCCTTGCAAATGGCTACGAAGCTATGATCCCAATAGAAGTTGGTCTTAGCAATACTTGGATAGATACATTCAACATCTATGAAAATCATGTTCTTCAAAGGTATGAGCTCGATTTGCTTGAAGAGCAAAGAAACAATGCTCAGCTCCGAGTCGCTATCTATTAGCAATGCATCACTCGCTATTTCAACTCCAAAATAAAAGAGTGTCGATTCAAAATTAGTGTCCTAGTTTTCAGAAAAGTTTTTCTTAACACTAAAGAACTAGGAGCAGGTGTATTTGGACCAACTTGAGAAGGACCATACCATATCGCAAGTATCATATGACCTGAAACATATAAGCTTGGGGAATTAGACAGCAAACAAATTCCCATATCTTGGAATGTAAATTACCTATGCCGCTACTACCAATAACTGTTGTTTCTTCTGATTAAATTTTTTAGGAAGTTTTCATGTCTTTATTTTATTTTAGTAATTTGATTATTCTCGAAGTTTTTATTTCAACGATTATAGTTCACTTCAGAATTAATAAAGATTCGAGTTCTTTTATTGCATACATGATTACATCTAACTTCATGATCTTGATTCTCTAACACCAAGTTGAGTTGTACATTCCCTAATGCATTCATTTTCCCGCTTATCAAGTTTTTTGCTATTTACAATCAGCTTCAAAACTTGGGGGGCATGAAGGAGTTATTGAAAATGCTCCTCAAATATGCACACTTCGCTAAAAATTAATGAAGCGGATACAAGCACGCAAAAAATTTTCAATAGATGCACAACACCCCTTCCTGATGCTACATACACCTAGTCGCAGAGCAGGGGATACATGTTGATACACGTATCGAGTATTAGGTATGCAATACCCCTTTCTGATGCTTTGTGTACTACAGACATAAAGCGGAGGATACATATTGATATACATACCGACAAACCTAATAGAGTTAAAGACAAGTAACTACTTGCTACGCTCAAGAAGAAAAAATATGCAATACTAAATATGTAACACGAGATGTTTATAAATAGAGTTCTATAAGTTCTAAGAACATAAAGATCTTCTACTACCGACCACTAGCAATATTCTACTGATGACAGTTTAAAGGTAGATAACTCTGTATACAATAGGCATAAGTGTAATCAAAAGCACAAAGTAAAAACAAATAAAAAGACCTAAGTAAAAACAAATAAAAAGACCTACACATCTTGGGAAGTCTCCTCACTAGCTACACAACCCGCCTCATCAAACTCAAGGTCAATCTCTGCATCAGAATGATTATTAATCCCAACAGCATCAACTGATGTTGTCTCTGCCTCCTCCCACTCTCGAACTTGGTCAACATACATCTCACCGAGGAGAGAAAAGTCGAATTGCTTGTCAAAAGACCAAATGTTTTACAACATGTCAGAAACACCTCTATCATACTCTTTTCCTTTAAGTTCCTTCATCTCTTCACTAGTCTTAAAAGCATTAAGCGCAAGCTCAACAACTTCACTGACAACAGCATCCTTAGACTTTTTCTCTTCATCAAGAGAAGACTTCTTACCTTCAATAACTTTCAAAAGATAATCGATTTCTTTTTTGTATGCTTCAGAGTCTTTTTCAGCTTTCTTAAGGCGAGAATCTAACGAGGATTTCTCATTTGATAATTTGGTGAATTTGTTGTTCACATCCTCCAATCTCTTAGTCAGTACCTTTATTTTCTTTTTATAACTATCCCCGTTTTGGAGCATATCGAAATAGGAGCTAAAGGCATTAGTTTCTTTTTATAATTATCCCCTTTTTGGAGCATATCAAAATTGGAGCTGAAGGCCTTAGAAAGTAAGGCATCACCCTGTGTGCAACAAGAAAAAATGATCAATGACCTATAAGTATAAGCATACAGAACGTATTGATAAAAAGTGATATATGAACAAAATAAGGTGTAAGCATGCACTTGGAAGATCATCTCCATAGAAGCTCTGAACTTCTCAAACTCCAACATTTTACTCAGTCTTCCATGTTTCCTCGCAAACAACCTCGCTCAAAAAGTTCAATGGAAGAGCTAGATACCTTGGAAGCTTAGTAAGAGCCTCTTCAAGACTAGGAATAGAGTCAACAGGAGGAGATAATCCTTCTCTTGCTATAAATGGGCGAGTATGAGCAGCACACCTAATTTCTTCAAGTAAACTACCCAGATGAACATCGAGGATATCATCAGAATTATGTGAAGGCTGTTTGTTTTTGCTTCTTTGAAGAAAGATCATTGGCGACTTTCTTCCCCTTTAGATCTGATTTCCGAGGAGGGGCAGGGAGGTGAAGAGCTGTATTACGTGCACCTGGAGATGTTAGTGCACGTGGAGTTGAGCTAGAACTGCCATTTGTGGAAACAGGAGGACTGGGACGAAGGTTAAACTTACTCATTTCTGCATTCAAAACATTGCATATTAGCGAAAAAAAAAAGACTCGAAAAAGTCTAAAAAGTAACTATATAAATGAAGCCTGTAGGTTCACCTGAGGAAGTGCAAGCTAAATATTTGGGCTCACGAACGAATGATATTTCCTCCTCAATATCAGAGCTCAACAAATAAGGATATACCTTAATAGAAACAAACTCACTAGTGGAGACTTGTACATTCCCTTTACAAGTGCTATTAGAAAAAGCTACTCCTTTAGAGAAGAAGCCATAGCGAACTAAAGTCTCACTTGTGCACAATCAACTAAAACACCTGTAAATAGGTGGGAGCTCACTGATAAATTGTGCACGATGGAGCTTCTTTCCTTCAAGTATTGGTTGTGAATGGTTACCTGTGAGAAAGATAGCATTTGTTAGAATATGAGTTAGAAATCTTGCAAACAAGCAACAATTGGCAATCTCATCACTTAGTGTCTTAAAAATTCTATGTTCAGAAGATGGGTACCAAAACCACTTAGTAATCTAACTACTCACGTTGGAACGAATAGTAATAATTGCGTTCAACACTTTTATCTGTCATTTGCAGACATAGTAGAACCCGTTAGCACTTGAGTTAGCTTTTATTGTAAAAAAGTATGCAAACTCTTCGACAGATAAGGTGCCAAATCCCATCTCTTTGTAAAGAAATAAAGTCCCACCATATAACGATAAGAGTTGGGTGAAAGCTGGAAAAGACCTACATCATAATGTTCAAGAACTTGCTCAATGAATGGATGCAAAGGAGGAGCCACCCCACACTTCATAATGGCTTCAGAAAAAGGAGCAAAACCTACAGGAGGGTCATATGGTTTCTCATCACTAGTTGGACAACAAAGGATGACCAGAACCTTATATTTGTCTTTTATCCTTGCTAATTCAGACTCTGAGATGGTGGACTCCCATGTTTCACGTCTATTGTCTCCTACAACGACATAGTTCTCACTTTCCTCACTATAATCGCTCTCTTCACCATTGAACTCACTAACATGTGATTCAAATTCTACATGAACACCACTTGAGCTCGTTAGTTGTGTTACCTCTGCTTGCACCTCTTCCAACTCGCTAGATGCGACTGGAGATGATGTGCCTGCACTATATTCCCATTTAGATACACTCTCATTACTTGACATTTGAAGATGCAAATAAGTTTATGTCGGTATGTGGAGACGTACGGAGTGGCCTCACAACCATTCAAGTCACTACCGCATGCAACAAAGAAACAATTTGCAATCAAAATCCGTTGTGTAGAGAGCAACAATGTGGAACTACACTGGTTGTCAAATAACACAATATTCAGCAAGCAAGAATAAATTGGCAAACAGAAGAGCTTGTGACAAGAGGTGTACAAACAAGCCTTCAACAAAACAGCTTGCAATCTCAACTTGAGGGTACTAGCTTAAGTAAATACTAACTGGCTCCTTATTAGAATCGTGCATCTCAAGGAAATGTACACCTCAGATGAACGTACATCTCAAAAGACGTGCACCTCAAAGAAACATGTATCTCGGAAGAATGTACACCTAGACAAATTCTTGTGAAAAATGGATAACTCAAGTTCAAATTGGATACTTATCTTTTGGACTAAGATAATTCATTCAAGTTAAGCTAAATTATTCAAATTTAGATAATTATATAAATATTTGTATTATCTTCTAGATAAATATGATGGCAGATACACGATATAGAACTGTAATCGACTGAGACTCTCTTCCTATAAATAAAGGCTCACAATCACGTTTTAAAACAAGTACACAAATATACTAGAGTTCTGTAACACTCTCTAATAATTAAAAAAAAAAAATGGACTTAGATCATCTTTTACAGACTGAACCGCTATAAAAATCAATCTCTTTTTATTTTTCTGTTAATAATTCTATACAACTTAGTTAGATTCTGTCTGTGAATCTAGTAGTCTTTTCCGTTAACAAAACTTCCGTCAACATATACAAAGATATTCTACATAATTCAGGAAACAAACACAAAATATACCCATGTTAAGAAGAAAGTAGGAGGAGGGGGAAATCGATACTCATATAAAAAAAAATAAAAATAAAAATAAAATAGGTAGGAAAAATAGAGGAATTTTCGTCGCAATTAGCATTTTGTTTAGAAAAACATATGCAGCCAAAAAAATAACCGATACTCATAAAAGGAAATTAGGGAAAATAGAGGAATTTTCCACCTATATTACGCAACTTACTCAGCTTATAACTTAATTTTTCTAGATTTATGTCTTGTTTTATAAAAGGTTTTACCAGTGTAAAAATGCCAACAAAAAATAGACTATACAATCCCCAAAAGAAAACGTTCGGCCTTTTGAAACATAAATCTAGTTGGCGGTGGGTTAGTTTGATATTACATTATTATATCAGAGGTGTTGCATTCGATGAAAGCAAAATTGGGTGGGTTCATAGTATAAGAATACATTTCTATGAAAGAAAAGCAACATATATCACAAAGCACGCACTTTCCCTAAAAAGCAAGACTTTTGCACAATCTCAAGTGTGTTACATGAGTGATCTCGCTTTGAAGTGCATTGTTGCTTCACTATGCAAATTCCATAAATCCTACAACGATCGATGTAGTGTGATTTCTGTATGATCTTAGATCCCAATGATGGAATTACTGGTTAGAAGTTTTTTGAGGAAAATATCAGACTAAAGTACCGGAGAATAGATCAATTTAAATCAATTCATGAAAATTGAACGACGAGCTTTCTTGCATAGATTGAAGCAGTAAACAACTACTAATGTCTCGGAAAAATGCATAGCATGACAGCAAAATAACCTCGCTTGAATGGATAAAAAAAAAAAAAAAAAACACTTAGATAATTGAGATTCCTGGACCGTACGTAGGCAAGATAAAACGCATAGTTATCTTCATAAACAGATGGTTGAATCCTACAACCAATAGAATATTCTTCGGTCCGTTAGGCTCAAAAGAGCTCAGATTAAAGGTTACTGTTTAACCCCACCTGCACCAGGACTTGCGAGCCAAAAGGCATTAGAATATTCATTGTTTGGAATTACAAGGTTCCAAGATCAAGAAATGAGGTTCAACCTCCCTTCCTAACTAGAAAAAGCATTATCTACAGTCATGGCTTATAAATTGTAACCAGAACAGTCTATGGAGAGGCGTTACCATCCTCCTTTCCCACCGCTGTTGCCTGCGGTTCCCCAAGATTTTGCTGCTGGCTTACCCCATGGATCAGATCCACTTCCATCAGTTCTTTCTTTTGCATCACTAGAGTGATCTGCATCTGCACCACTTGGTTGAGTAGCTGTCCCAGCTCGATCTTTATTCCAACCTCCGGTTCTTGAACCTCCACCGGCAGCACTTGAATCTGATACCTGGCTGTTCCAACCACTGGCTTGGGCAGTTGAACTCGGTCCTTTCCAGCCTTCTTGATTGGTAGTATTCGAGCTTGACCACTGGCCTCCTCCGGGTGCACCAGCTTGTTTCTGGTTATTCCCCCAACTTCCACCACCTCCGATAGTGCTGGTTCCTTTGTTCCAACTGCCAGCTTGTGAACTCTGTCCCTTCCAGCCACCCTCTTGACTCGTATTAGCTGAGCTTGTCCACTGGGCTCCTCCAGAAGCACTAGATGGCTTTGCTTGGTTACCCCAACTTCCACCACCTCCAGTACTCGGACTGGTACCTCTGTCCCAACCACCAGCTTGTGAATTCGGTCCATTCCAGCCACTCTCTTTATTGGTTGTAGATGAGCTCTGCCACTGCGCTCCTCCAGGACCAGAGGGTTTCTCATCATTTCCCCAATTTCCACCACCTCCAGTACTTGAGCCAGTTCCTTTGTCCCAACTGCCTGCCTGTGAACTCGATCCTTTCCAGCTACCCTCTTGATTGGTATTACTTGAACTTGGCCACTGCGCCCCTCCAGAAGCAAGAGATGATTTGCTGTCATTCCCCCAGTGTCCATCTCCAGTACTCGAGCCGTTTCCTTTGTTCCAACCACCAGCTTGTGAACTCAATCCTTTCCCGCCACTTTCTTGATTGCTAGTAGTTGAGCTTGGCCAGTTATTCCTCCAACTTCCACCACCTCCAGTACTTGAGCTGGTTCCTTTGTCCCAACCACCACTGCTTTTTCCCTCTTGCTGGTTCCAACTTGACCCTTGGGTGTTCCAACCACCGGAATTTCTAGTTTCAGCACTGCCTGAAGTTCCACCCTGCCATTCATTTTTATAACCACTTCCTTGGTTCCAACTTCCAGCACCATCATTATTATTGCTTCCCTCGCCAGACTTGTCTTCCCCTTTGTTCCACCAAGAACAATTCCCACCAGAATCTCCATTGTTCAAACCACCACCACCACTTTCATCCCTCCTTCCACGGCCCCTTCCTCCAAAGCCTCCTCTATCTGATCCACCTCTCCCACCAAAGCCACCTCTGTCTGATCTACCTCTACCACCAAAGCCACCTCTGTCAGATCTACCTCTACCACCAAAGCCTCCTCTGTCCCCACCTCTACTGCCAAAGCCTCCTCTATCCCCACCTCTACCGCCAAAGCCTCCTCTACCTCCGAAGCCTCCTCTCCAATTCTCACCACTTGGTTTACTATTGAATGTCTCAGTTTGTTCATCATTGCCAGAATCTGACTGGTTGCCCCTAAAGGCACTTCCCGAGCTCCAATCACTTTTACCACCCCAGTTAGAATTCTGGCTCCTCTCTGAGCCACCAAATCCAGAGTTCCAATCATTCTTCTTTCCCCAATTTGAATCCTGACCACCAGTGTCACTGGAACTGGAGTTCCAACTGCTTTTCTTACCCCATCCAGAATCCTCATTACTCCCTGAGGGTTTCTTACTCCAGCCAGAATCCTCATTAACCCCTGATCCACCAAACCCAGCATTCCCAACATCTTTTCTCCCCCAGGTGTCACTGGTAGTTGAGTTCCAACTGCTTTTACAACCCCAACCAGAATCCTCGTTACCCCTCGAGGGTTTCTTACTCCAACTAGAATCCTCGTTACTTCCTGAGCCACCAAACCCAGTGTTCCCATCCTCTTTTCTACCCCATTTAGAATCTGGTATGCCAACAGTGTCACCGGAAGTGGAGTTCCAACTGCTATTCTTACCCCAACCACAGTCCTCGTTACTCCCTGAGCCACCAAACCCAGTGTTCCCATACTCCTTTCTTCCCCATTTAGAATCTGGTACGCCAACAGTGTCACTGGAAGTGGAGCTCCAACTGCTTTTCTTAACCCAACCCGAATCCTCATTACCCCCTGAGGGTTTCTTACTCCAACCAGAACCCTCGTTACTCCCTGAGCCACCAAACCCAGTGTTCCCCTCCTCTTTTCTTCCCCATTTAGAATCCGGCATGCCAACAGTGTCCCTGGAAGTGGAGTTCCAACTGCTTTTCTTACCCCAGCCAGAATCCTCATTACCCCCTGAGGGTTTCTTACTCCAACTAGAATCCTCATTAACCCCTGAGCCACCAAAACCAGCAGTCCCATCATCTTTTTTCCCACAGGTGTCACTCGAAGTGGAGTTCCAACTGCTTTTACTACCCCAACCAGAATCCTCGTCACCCACTGAGGGTTTCTTGCCCCATCCAGAATCCTCGTTACTCCCTGAGCCACCAAACCCAGTGTTCCTATCCTCTTTTCTTCCCCATTTAGAATCTGGTATGCCAACAGTGTCACTGGAAGTCGAGTTCCAACTGCTGCTTTTCTTACCCCAACCTGAATCCTCGGTACCCCCTGAGGGTTTCTTACTCCAACCAGAATCCTCATTACCACCAGAAGGTTTCTTACCCCAACCACAATCCTCGTTACCCCCTGAGCCACCAAAGCCAGCATTCCCATCATCTTTCTTTCCCCAGCAAGAATCTTGGCTGCCACCCATGTCATCAGGACCAGAATTCCAATTGCCTTTCTTGCCCCATGCACTCTCTTGATTGCCACCAGTTCCATAGATCCCACCCTCTCCAGCACAAGAATCATTGTTCTTTTTCCATGATCCTCCTTCAACTATATTTTTACCTTTTCCCCAAGAATCTAATTGATTGTTCTCAGTAGTTGTGGTACCCCAACCACCTGCTGGATTGTTAGTAATATTTTTTTCTTTATCCCAAGGATCCTCAGATGCTTTTCCTCCTTCAACTTTTGATTTACCCTGTCCCCAACCATCTCCAGCACTATTTGAAGAAACTTTTGGATCTCCAGCTACTCTGTCCCACGTGTCAGATGCATTACAGTCAAATCCCCCACTTCCTCCAGTAGCTATCTCAGAGTCTAAACCTTTTTCCCAGCCAACACCTTGATCTTTGTGAGCTGCCTGTGCTCCCCAAGACACAGTCTTAGGAGTCACTTTGCTCCCCCAGGCGTCTTCCACATCTGTACAGTTGTATGCTATCAATAAATTTGGCCTAAGGCTTGTTAATTAGTGAATATTTTGCAATAGATACCTCTCTTAACATCGTCATTTTCAGCACCAGAAGGATTTGCACTTCCAGACTCCCATTGAACCTGCAATGTTAAGAGAAGTTATCAAATAGAAAATTTCGAGACGATACACACCAAACTCATTAAAGAGGCTGAAATTAAATGGCACAAGTTCAGTACAAACCGAAGAGCTGGGAGCGGATATATTAGGCCATGAGCTCCTACAAGAATGTGTTTGCCAACATTAGATCAGGTGAAGTGGTGCACTAGGAAACCAGAAAACAACAAAAGGCAGAGCTACAAATTGATAACAATACACCAAGGTAATAGCATTACGTTAACCTCAGATATACATCAGAATTTTCTATTTTTCTATTCACACTTTCTACTCAACAAGTAATATGACACAATTAAGTATCTGGTAATTCAGCGTAGACTAATCTTAAAAAAATTATAAAAACATGCAGATAGACAGTGAGTCACCCAAATCGATATGATTAGTGAACCACCGATACAAAATGGACAAGCTGAGCAAACATGGATCTCTACTACAAGGATTTCGATTCACAGAGTACTCAAAATTGAGAGAGGAGGGGGGGGGGGGGGGGGGACACATAAATCTTCGTTCTTTTAGCAACAACAAACCAGAAAGAGAAAAAAAAATTAAGACTCTTACATAAACCACTTTTTCTTTAAAATTTTAACATCTGTTTCTCAATATTCAGCAACTCTCCCATATATATTTCCATTCAAAAGCCAATTATTATTTACTATTTACACATATGACACATCTAACACAATAAAAGCCAAAAATCTCGTACATTTTCCTCAACCACCTATCTTCACAGAATTATAATGATTGATTAAAATATCTAACTCATGGAAAATATAGCATAAAGAGACTCAGGAGATAACACATAACAGACTCGACAAAAATGTTACCTTTCACTAGAAGCGCCTCCAGCAGTCCAACCATCACCTGCTCCTGATGTTCCTGCTCCAACCATCCAGTCTTCAAAGAAAAGGAAGTACGTCAAATTTCCTCAAATCAACTCCATCAAGAATCAAAAACAGAAATAAAAGATTGAAAAGAGACGATCATATACATATATATATATATATATATATATTAAATATACAACAACAAGGACGACAGTGGATGAGGCAACACTCTCACCTCCAGAGGATCCTTCGCCTCCAAGCAGATCAAAGGGTTTTAAAGAACTAGATTCAGGATCCAGACTTTGAAAGACAGACATAGACACATGAGAACAGTCGTTACAAGTTAAGAAATAATAATCAGATCTGAAATTTCAAACGAATGGCTAATAATAATGAAGGTTACCTCTGGGAAATGACAGAGCTGCTCCCACGAACCTCAGAAAGATGCTCACTTTTCACTGCAGAATATGACATTCCAAAAAGTTAACTAGTAAACTACAGAATGTAACATAAAAAAAAGTTACAAGAAGACTATCCTTCGAAAAAAAAAATGAAGACTAAATTAGTAACAAAATAGTAATAATACTAATAATAAAATAGATTTGACAAACCTGTAAGAACCTTCTGCTTAGAATCAAGCTTCACTGTAACATCAGTACGGCGTACTGCTATGACACGGCAGAGGTATCCCTTCAATGGACCAACACGGATTCTCAGAGTTTGACCAATAGTGAATATACCATCCTTATCACCCTGATTGACTGTAGATAAATAAGCGATGATAAGGCAAAAGCCTTGCTAGCCAGTAGCCATAACTTAAAAACTTATGTTACAACATCTAGCACGAGAACACATACAATCATGGTTGTCGTCCCTTGCTTGCCATGGCTTTTTAGGTGATAGAGGGGATTTAGGGGATGATGGGAATTCTTCAAAACCCAGATTACTAGATTCCCCACCCTGAATCAAAAACAAAATTACTATATATGTGTACAGTAATGCATACAATAAAGTAGAGAGTGTAAAAAGGATTTCCAACCTTTTCAGTATAAGTGCTGGGAGAAAGCTTAACTTTCTCACAAATTCGAGATTTGCAGCAGAAATAACCACAATTTTCTGTTTCATTCTCATCATAAAAGAAGACAATTCCCCTATAGATTTTCTTAACAATTCCCTGCTTGCCCTGCAAAAGTGAGAGAAAAAGCTGTAAAATCATCTAACCTCAGTTTCTCAATAACATATGTTTCTAAGTAAGCTACATTCACATGACAATATCTTAAATAAATGACAAACCTCAAGTGGTCCTTCCACAACCTTGACAGTATCATTGACACCTATGGTCTTCATGCGGTGATCTAAGGAAGTAAATTTCATATCGGATGGGCCATTCTTTAACTCACGTTGTTGAACAGTCACCACCAAAGGACTTTCCTGGCCCTCTTTCAGTATCTAGAATGTTAAATAGAACATAAGTGGCCGTATAAAGGAATCTGGAGACATTAACTATCAGATATACCTTGTAACTATCATCTTTCTCGATGCCAATGATAACCCCAAAATCTTTCCGGCTGCAATGGCAACAGTGAAAATAATAGCAACAAAGTATCGAAATAAAATAAAATTTCCTAAAATCAAAAGTAAAGAAGTTGGATATAAATAAATAGTTCACAAATGATAGCTTGTTCTTGTTCTTCAACGAGCTAACAACTCACCCAAAACACACAAGCTCATGCACTTCAAAACTATTCACTACCATTGACCCTGAGCTCTCTCCTTTCCCACCTGCATTTGATCCTGACCTCTCACCTTTCCCACCTGTATTTGACCCAGAGCCCTCTCCTTTACCACCTGCAATAGATCCCGAGCTCTCTCCTTTCCCACCTGCAACAAATCCCGAGCTCTCTCCTTTCCCATGAAATTCATCATTTCTGACGGAACACCTATTTTTCTTTTCACCATAGAGCTGTGAAAGCCACTTCACATTATCAGATTCATTATTCTCGGAAGTGTTAAACTTCAGCAGCTCCTCTTCTGATGGCACAACACCCCAGCAACTAATTGAGTCTATAGATAATTTTTTGAACAAATATCCATCCTTGATCATCATCCCATCAATAACTTCAAAAACTTTCCCAGTCTCACGATCATGCCTGATCTGAATGAGAGGGCGGAACTCTCTACACAGATGATATGGACAACATTTACTTCAGAAACTGAAAGTGAAAAGAATAAAATATGAGGAAGAGAAAGAAAAGATTACTCAAGTTCACTTGAGCTGATCAATCGTGGTGCTGGATTTGGAGTTCTCTTGGCAGTAGCTCCTCCACCCTATAATGCAAGTAATTAATATACAGAAAAATTAATCACATCAACCGTATTTCCTAAGAAAACAATTTTCACTCTTGCAAAAGCATAGATACATAATTGAACCGAATCTTAAATCTCTCTTAGCAGTACTGGGATGGTACAATATAAAAAGTACTCGAAGTAACTAATAAATAAGCTCTGTTTATTTCATAATCCACAAATGTAAGAGTTTTTTTTTCTTTTTTTTTTGATCAAGTTAAATATTAAATGAGTACATTGTCTTCACTATCTAAACAGAGAAATGCAAGTGCTTGTAACAGGTCAGAAAATAAAAAATATTGAACGAAGTCTTGCAAAGAAAGAGACACTATAGGAAAGGCTGATAAGTCATAATCCTCTCTCACAAGCACAAATAAGCTTTTTCCAGTAAGAATGAAAAGACAATTCAGATTAGCAGGAAACCTGAATATCTCTCCATGGAAGCACTAGTAAACTGTAAACACATCTAAGAAAAAAAAAAAAAAAAAAAAACTGGCCAAATAATATATTAGAAATTGTTTTCTCTGCACTTCGCAGAGGTTCCACCAAACCCAGTTCTCCTAATTTCAGGTATAGATGAGCACTAGCACTCATAACTACTGAATCAAATGCAAAATTCCAAGTACAAAAGTCTTAGCTAAGGAAAACATTTTAACAAAGGAAGATAAGGGACGAGAAAACACGATAAATAATACAGTACAAATTTTTCAGCCATTGCTTGTAGATCAATTCTTGGTATCAGCTTCACCACTGCTCTTTTGCGCAAACTGTTAACAGCCACAACCTGCAAATGAAAAATTCCTTTTAAGTAAAAAAGTCCACAATCAGTTAAAACAACTCTGCTAAACCTAGGATACACGATACCTGAGCCAGGTCCCCCTTATATTTTCCACTCTTCACACGAGCCCACATGCCCACCGAAATCTCATTGTACTCCGTCCGAACAGACAGCAGACGGGAAACTTCATTCCTTGGAACTGGCATTACTCGAGACGCATATACACCAGCAAGCCCATAACATGCCTAAATATATATATATATATATATATTAATTTTTTTTTTAAAAAAAAAAAAAAGGAGAGTTGGGGATGGGGGGAGTCCAAGTCAGATGGAATCTGTACCGGCTTAGCCCAAAAAAAAAGAGAGTTCTGGCTATAGCAACAACAAAATTAACAACCTTCTCCAACAGAATGAAAAAAACAAAAACAAAAAAAGAACAAGAATACCTCAGTAATATCATTTTGCTTGTCAGATTCTATAAATATGAAGCCTTTGACATGGTCAAGGGCAAATGCAGAAATTATCTGCAATTTGCTTCCTAATAATTTCAAGTCAACATACTTCTGCATAAGACAGAATGACAAGAACCTCTCGCGTCCAACCTACAACCAAAGTGTTCTGCATAAAATAACACACACACACAGAGAGGGAGAGGTAGAGGTAGAGGGAGAGGGAGAGGGAGAAGAGGTGGACCCGATCTACAATAAGAACTATAACAGTAGAACCCCAGTATCTTACCGCACATTTAACTTTCCAGACAAGTGGATCCTTATCAGAAGGCATATGTGAACTTCTGTCAATAGATCTCTTGTTCTCATAATCATCTTCAGCGTAGGAAACAAACGTAGAGCCATTTTTGTATCTCTCTTCCATCATTTTGTCAAATTCTTCCTCACCCATCTCCTCTTCTTTTGGGATGAATGGAATACTGGAGGATTTTCCTGGTTCACTATTAACATTCGCTCCTGTTCCAAGTTCTGGCTTCATAAAATCTACAAACAATTGTTTAAAGCGAAACATCAGCTTCTACATTGTTTCGCACGTGAACTACAATTAGCCTTCTGCTATTATCAAACTGATATTTTCCAGTAACATATCTATCAGATAAATGCTGTAGTAACCCGAGTAAAAGCAAGCGTTACTCAAATTTAAGCATAAGATTTCAGATATAAAACAGGAAGAGTAATGCAGAAAGCCAGAAACCTGTGGGATGAACTAAAAAATAACTAATATAATGCTAAGTTAAAACTTTTTCAAGGCTTCACATGTGGCCCAACAATGTTCTGCTAACGGATTCCAAAAGTTTCGCAGAAAACTCTAATCTCCAAATCTTAGAACATACTCCACAGCATCAAACAAGGTAAAAAAGATCATTACTTATGATATTACCATGTCCGAGCATTAGAAAATCCCGGATGATAATTCATAAGCATTAGAACAAACATACAGCAGCTAACCCAAACAAATAAGACGATGATTAACGCCTTTGCAATACCTCTTAATGCACCATGAACCTTGCATATACACTGCATGTGAGGTACACCCACAAACACACATACACCCACATTTCTACAGAACCCAGCGAACACGAACAAATACTTTCTAACAAATCTTCCAATTGCCCAGAAAATTAAACTCTAAATTCAAATCAAGCCTATAAAAATCTGTACGAATAGTAAATGTACAGTTACGCAAAACAAGCACACCTAACAAAAACACAATAGCCTAAAATTTCATGCAAAACGCCACTCACATCATAAGAAAATGAAACCCAAAACCCTAGCAATTTCAACAGAAAGAAACGCAACAACAGTAGCTTCTGACCATATACGCCATCAAAATCTACCTCAATACCCTAGAAACCCAAAACGCCGAAACCAAACCAGAGTGAAAGAGAGAGAGAGAGAGAGAGAGAGAGAGAGAGAGAGAGAGAGAGAGAGAGACCAAGGGAATGAATGGGTACAAGGACTCACCATTACCGAAGTCACTGTCATCGCTGGAATCGCTAATATCGGCCTCGGCAGCCGCGTCTTCGAAGAACCTTACGACACCAGGATCATTTCTCCTCCGGCCAGCGCGACCGGACTTCTCCTTGTCGACGTCGGTGCGCTTCCGCTTGCCGGCGGAGGAGCATTTTCCGGCGACGGCTTTGCCCTTATCGGCGACGCCCTTGCCCTTCTGGGCGACTCCCTTCAAACCCATGGGAATGCAGGAAGAAGGGTTTCACAGCAAGAAAAGGAGAGAGAAGAAGAAGACCAACATGTACACGTTGAGTGGAGAGAGTGAGGCGAGGAGTGGGCGTGTGTGTGTGATTTTGTACCTGGGTGACAGGTGGAGCTCCATGGAATTTATCCAGGCGATTGGAATGTATGTGAAATTACCACTCTAGCCCTTCGCCTTTTTTCTCATTCATTTCTCATGTATTTGTACTTTTTTTTTTTTTAATATTATGACGAGGAAATTTGATTTTTTATAGTAAATTTTCAAAAGAATTGAAAAAATTTCGAAATTTGAAACTGTTCTTAAAAATTCTAAATCTAATTACAAAATTATAACTTTTTAAAATATTTAGAAAAATAATAATTTTTATTAATCAATGAAATACTTAAGGTAATAAGTTGAATTACCTTAGATAATTTGATCTATTACTTCAAGTAACTAAATTGATTACCCTAAGTAATTTAAGTGATTATCTCGAGTAATATTTAAAAATGTTAATTTAAAAAAATAACATTTTTCTAAGTATTTTTTATAAGTGTTAATTTTCTAATAAAATTTTTTAAAAGTAATATTTTTCTAAATCAATTCGGGATTTTTCAAAAAAATCACTCCATCCAGAATTTTTCAATTTTTGTTATTTTGAGTCTGAAATTTTATAAAAGGCCCAATTATGATTGATTTTATGGGAAAATACCAAAAATTTCTCGAGTGTTTTAGTAAAATACATTAATCATGTGTAACTGTGTTTTTTGGAATACAAAATGCGCAAACTCAGTTTGTTGATTCTAACTGAATTTTTTTTTAATCAGATTTGGTCAAAATTATATTTTGAATCATAATTAATCAAGTAGTCAAGAAAACTTCTTAACCTTAGAAGAAAATACCTCAAAAGTATTGATGTATTTTTTTTTTAATAATTCTTATTAATTGAACTTGTTTAGTCATAGGTTTTATGTATAAATTAACCATTTGACTAAAGACCTTTGGTCATTTTGAATAAAAATTAAAAAACAATAGATTTTTTTTTCTACTTTCTACTTTTTTAATCAAATAAAAAGTGAAAATCATCTATTTTTTTTAACTTTATCATGTATTTATACATAAATTGGTTTTTTCAAATCCCTCTCTTCTATACATAAACACATTACTAAGAATCCTAAATCAATTGGGCTAACCTCATTTAATAAATCATCTAAAAATTAATTTGAGAAGATCGTAATGGTCCCATTTATTTCACCTATTTCATTCTATTTAAATAGAAAACCCATAAGAATGAGTGTTTTTTTAGTATTTTAGTTTTTTCTTTCAAATAGTCTTTTGGAATGAGTGTTTATTTCAACAATACAATGTTTTCATTCAAATAGTCTATCATTCATATCAACCAATAGATTTTTTGTATCTTATAATAAGGATAGAGCCTACGAAGTATTTTGGAATTGTCTATTCTAATATCTCTCATTCTAATTACAATTTATTCCACTTCATTTCACTTTAAATATCTATCATTCTAATTATAATTTATTCCATAATTTCTATTTAAATACACTTATTCAAATGAGTGAACTTAACGTAGCCAATACCACTCTTTTCATTGAAAAAAATAAAAAATAGAAAACAAGCATTTACAAAGAAGCTAGTAAAAGACTTTTCATATTTTTTTTTTCTAGTAGTTTTTTTGCTATAGATAATGGACCTCACAATTTTTCTTTTATTACTCTTTTTTTTTTCAACAATGGAGAGACTTCAAAATTTGGATTTTAACGAGGCTTTGTTATTTTTTTTTCCCTTTTAGTACATTTTTGTCACATTTTTTCAAAGTAGAAAAAGGTAGTTGTCGTCATTTTCTTTCCCATGTAGAATAAGGAGAATAATATTAATTTTAGAATACCACTTAATTTTAGGTTAAATGTATGTTTTTCCTAGTGCTTTTATCTTATGTTAGCAAGTTTACACCAACACAAGAAAGATTTATAACACATAGACACCTACTAATACTTATTTGATAATAAGAAGTCCTCATTTCTTTTTTCTTTAAGAAAATCTAAATAAGAAAATCCTCATTTTTCTTTGTTTTTTTTAAATACTCATTAAATAATAATAATCTTATATGTAGAGCTTAAGTGTTATGTACCTATATAAAAGGAGTAATATATCAGTCTATTACTAACTAATTATAATTATACTTTATATAGGACTCACGTGAGACTTAATTTATTAATTAGAATCATCTAGTGATAATCAAATACGTCACTATGTTATTGGGCACTACAAGTTTCTCGTTGCATTACTTATATAAAAGACTTCTTTGTAAAAGACCCTATTTCAAATAGCCTTTTAATCTATTTAGTAATTGATCTTTTTTAGTACTATCATTTTTATAGGGAAAATATTGGAATATTATTAAAGATTGGCAAAATTTGACAAAATAACATTTGAAATACAACTTAGATAACCTTCTAACTACATTAATCCGCTATAGATCGAAGAGATAATTTAACTAGAGAATGAGCAACCATACTCCCTAATCTAAGAACAAAATAAATTGAATAATCATCAATCAAAGAAAAGTGATGTTTAATATCAATAATAATAATAAAGTCATCGAAACTAACATACATCTCAGAGTTGATCACATAGATGATATTAGAAATATCAGATTGTATCAACAAGCTTGATACGAAGACCACTCTCATAAGCAAATTTGAGTCTTTCTCACAAAGCTAAAAGTTCAGCAACATGGAGAAAGAATGAATGCTTTTTATTTTAATAGAAATGCATCCCAACACAAAACCTATATTAAAGTGAATAATCATACTAGCACCCATAATAAAATGATCATCTTTAACTGTACTACCTGTGTTCAATTTCAATAAATTGAACTCAGGAGGTATCCATTGATAGTCTAAAGCAATCATCCTGCACATTTGAGGCTGCAACTCTATACAAGAGCAATTATGAAACTAAAAAAAAGATAACGACATGTGTCTTCTAATATTTCCACTCTAGATTTTGTTTTCTCCTTGGAAATAAAACTATTTCTTAAAACCAAATGAACCAGGTAATGATGCAAAATAGAGATAAATCTTCATTTGAGAAATATTCACTAACAAAAAGGAAAAGCCCAGCCACATTAAAACCATCAAACCTAGAAAAAATAGGCTAAAAATAAGAAGTAGCCTAAATACCAAGAATTTTTTTAAGTACTTTTTATTATGAAATTAGTATTTTGAAGTTATAAAAATATTTCAAAAATTAGAATGTCTTCCATCAAAAATAACTCAATACTGATGTCGAGTCAAAATTTCATAACTTGACGATTATCGACATGTATGTCGAGTCACTCGACACGTTAAGTAAAAGGATAATAAAAAAATTATTTATAATCATGTCATCAGTTATTTTACAATATTAAATACTAGTCCTCTTACTAAAATTTTTAAATGTAATAGAATCTTTTAATAAATTTTCCAATTTCTAAAACAGTGATTATACTAGCATATTAACACAAAGTAAAAGTGCCCTTTTATTCTTTATTTTTAATTAATATTTACTACTAATTCTAGAAAGACCATAATCAACAATTTTAAAAAGTACATCCCAAATATATAGATTTGATCCACACTTAAAAGCTTGGTTTCTATTTAAGTTGATATCCAAGTGAACTAATTCCTCGAGAAAGGAAAATCCTTTATACTCATAATTAGTTGTGCCACTAAATGGTTTGAGTGGATTTTTTTACCAAAAATTATATATATATATATTTCAAAATAAAAGCTATTCTTAGAAAAACTATACGAATCTGACTTCTTTCAAATTATTTCATATATAAAGCTTCAAATTCACCTTTAAGAGTTTGAAGACAGACATTTTTCATTGGTTCTGCTCTCTTATAAGAGATTCGAAGCTTATCTAACACTATGTTGGTCGTAGTTGCACTTGAAATCTTCTCATCCAAAGCTTGATAGATGAGATAGAGAGCTTCTTTTTCTTTTCTTTTCTTTTCTTTTTTTTTTTCCTATTTCTCAGAGCATCTCTTTGAACTTGGGATGGAGTCTTTTGACTACTTGTAGCCTTTCTCTACAATATCTCACGTATCTTGTGCATGGTAAAGCATTTATCTTGGTACTCTAACTATTATATTTGCACTTGGAAAGCAAACATTCCATCATTTGTCATTTTTTTTCCTAAAAATAATCTTCGGCTCTAGTATCATTTATGGGAAGGGGAGAATTTTTAGGTTAAATAGAAGAGATTTTTTTTTTTTGGTAGAGAAGGACTTTTCTTTCTTTATTATATTAATTGTTGTACAAAATAAGCGAGAGTTTCCTTATGTATAAGACTCCAAGGAAGATTCTAGTGACGTCATCAAATTACCTTTCAACTATTTTTACTTATTCTTATCTATCATCTACCAACTACCATATTTTAATAAATACAAGAACTCTATAGAAACATGGAACTTTCTAGACCATAATTAAGCTCTTAAACATACTAAAACTAAATCTATTTGACCATCTCCAACTCATAGACTAAAATAGTGTAACTTTTACACTCAAATAATGTAACTTTTACATCACTTCAGCTAATTAAACCAAAAGTTATACCAAAAGGAATATACTTTTTCTATTCTTTATCTTTTTTAGCCCTCAATAATTAATTTATTTCACAAACTACTACATCTATATATTACTTGACAAATTAATGCAAATTATTAGAAAAAATATTATAATAAACTAACAATATTAAAAATTAATAAATTACTTTTAATTAACTAAATATTACATTTAATAAAACATTAGGAAAAAGCACACCATTTAATACCACAAATTTTTTTAAAAAATGTAACATAAAAAAAACACCCACAAATCCACATTGATCGATATTTAATTCTCTGAATTAGTATTCTTATTCCACAAATGATCAATTAATGAGAAATTATATTTATTACTTATATTTGTATTATCGACTTAATTTCTATTTAGTATAAATTTTAGTTTAAATAATAATCAAATTATATTAAATTGTTATAAGTAATAAAGATTAATAGAAAAGGATATAATGGGAATAAATTTATAGAAAATTATAAATGTGAGGGTTATAATTAAAATAAAAAAGTTTAAATAGTGCTATATTAATTTTGGTGTAGTGAATAGTATCACACCAAAATTAGTGTAATACTATTCATTACACCAATTTTAGTGTAGGATTTGTTATTGCATTGGAGAGGAAATTTAACACTAAAATAATGTTTTGCACCAATTCAGTGCTACATTGGAGATCCCCTAAGACAATCCCAAGTAAATTAACTAACTAACTATAGCCAAATGGTAACAAAATCAAGTTTAATTGCTAGTAGGCTTATGGTATTTTGTAAAGTTTGGCACATGTGCCTCTACATAGCCGTGGGAGCCAATTCCCACACTTCAATCATCATCAGCGCTTTCATCATGTGCCTTAAGAACTTCCCAGAGAACTACAATGTCATTATGGAACTATTGACAGGATATGTTGGCATACGCAAGGTGGCAATTGCTCAATTGTACCATATTTTTTACGAAGACAACACGTCATTTTTCACTCTGTTTTCTGTTTGGCTTTCGATTTCTTTGTCCATTCCTTTTATTTGAACAACTCGAATCATTGACAACCTAAGTTGTCCTCAAAACGAGGCTAGATTTTTCTATAAATTCCTCTATATTTCGATGAGCCTTGCCAGTTTTTCAAAGAAGAAAACAAACTCCTGAAAAAGCAAGTTACAAACCCAATGTACCAACCCGGCCGCTTTGCGAACTAGCTTAGCAATTGCTAGTGTATGCCTTGCCCTTAAGGCCATGTAACACTTTATCGACCCAAATATTTGGAATATTTATTTTGGTCCTACGGGTAGGAAAAAGAGTTGGAAGCCTACAAATTAGTCGGAGCCAACTTGTATAAAAAGAATTTAAAAGTTAGGCCAATGCATGTGTTTTTTTTTCTTCACTCATCAACAATACCAATTCAATAAGTCATATAAGGCCGGCTTACTAAAGCTGACTTTGTCTTTTATTTTTTTGTTTTGGTTAATACTCAAAGACTTAATGACACATATTCTTTATTTTAATCAATATTTTAAAAAAGTATAGGAATTTTAGTGTAGTAAGGGGAAAATCTTTTTTACCAATTGAGCATTTTTTAAAACATTAGATTAGATCGAATAGATAATATAACACATGGAATTATCTTTTACTCATCTTCAACCTCAACTCATGATTTAAACTTTGTTCAGTTTGGGAGAAAAAAGAATCTGAACTAGCCGACATCAAATGAAAGAGCCATCGTGAAAGCGAGTATAAAAAAATTAAAAAAAATAATAATAAAAGCTTAGTTAGGATGAAAAGATGTCGCTTGGAGCATAAAGTTATTACTTGAACTATTTATTAGAATACTTGTAATATGCAATATATAAGGTTACAAACGTTTATAATAAATTTTTCAATAAATAATGTTACCAAAATATTATGCTCCAACTTTGAGTAGAATTTCAGCAGCACTTTAAAACAAAAGATTGTTAACCGTCGAGGCCTGTGTTCCACACAGAGTCCTTAAAACTAATTCGCTCCCTTCACCAGAATACTTGAGGATTTTGCAAGCGTCAATCTCCCAGGATACAATGACGAAGAGCAGCAGGTGAAGCACCAATACCTCCACTCTACGAACTGGATAGCTTTGAACTCAAACACACTAGAACTCTAGCTAGAAAAACTGAGGAACTCAAGAACACTTGAGAGAGAAAGGCAGAGAGAAGAAGGCTTCTGTTTTTTTGGTGTGTAGAATGAGGAGGGGAAGCTCACCTTTTATAGTCTCCAAGGGGGGGACTTGGTAGCAAAACCAGAAAGTTTTCCGTTAATCTCAAAATGTTTTCCAGCCATTAGTATGGCTGTTACTACCAGTTTTATTGCATGGCAGTTTCAACATCCAAAAACGTTCATTCTGGTTCAAAATGGTCAAA
>JXTB01000423.1:333778-369653 GCA_002914805.1 Parasponia andersonii
CTTGACTGATTACAGTTTTTGAGTCGACCATTTTATAATCGAGGAAGCATCCCACCACAAATTTCTTGGAACCAGCATCCTCAGTTGTATATTTATGGTCTAGTGACTCCCATAGTTCCTTTGCCATTTTTTTATTACGATATACAGTATATAATGAATCGGTCAAACCATTCATTACATAGTTTCGGTATAGGTAGTCAGATTGTTTCCAAGCATCCACCGCAGCAAGAACTTGGAAATCTTGCTCATCTTCTCTGACTTTTGGAGCCTCTTCAGTCAAGAACCTTGCAAGGTTTAATGTGGTAAGATAAAATAACATTTTTTACTGCCACATTTTGTAGTTCAACCCATTGAACTTCTCAGGCTTCTCTCCATGGTGCTCTGCTGGTATCATTGGAGTCACAAGAGGGTTTGGCACTCGAGCCACAGCAGGGACTGGCACTGTCACTGTAGATACCATAGCAGGCTGTTGAGAACTAGCCATGTTCTCGGCATTGACAACATCAACATTGTTGTTCGCCATCTCGGAAATTAATCAATCAAAGATTATTAATTTCAGTATAAATTTGTTCCCAGAAAAGGTCGGAGGGTTCACAAACATGTCCCACTTAAAATCCCGCCTCCTAGACAGAATTTCAAAGAAACTCCCAGGAAAGGCGTGGAGGGGTTACAGTTGCTTCCTCTTCAAAATCGGTCTCCTTAGACAGAACACAAATTCTCCTCCACAAGAATTCTACACCAAGAATAATAGTAATAATAAAGCAGCAGAGCAATATATATATTCAAACAACTAGAATTATATATATTGCAGATATGAGCATAAAGAATTTAACAAATAAATTCTAACATGTAACCTAGCATAAAGAATTTAATAAAATAAATTCTAACATGCAACCTAGCAAAAACTTTATATAAAGCAAAGAGTCAGTTTTAAGATTATTAGAATACTTGTAACATGCAATATATAAGGTTACAAACATTTCTAATAAATTTTTCGATAAATAATGTTACCAAATTATTATGCTCCAACTTTGAGTAGAATTTAGGCAGCATTTAAAACAAAAGATTGTTAACCGTTGAGGCCTGTGTTCCACACAGAGTCCTTAGAACTGATTCGCTCTCTCCACCATTATGCTTGAGGATTTTGCAAGCGTCAGTCTCCCAGGAGACAACGACGAAGAGCAGCAAGTGAAGCACCAACACCTCCACTCTACGAACTGGATAGCTTTGAACTCAAATACACTAGAACTCTAGCTAGGAAAACTGAGGAACTCAAGAACACTTGAGAGAGAAAGGCAGAGAGAAGAAGGCTTCTATTTTTTTGGTGTGTAGAATGAGGAGGGGAAGCTCACCTTTTATAGTCTCCAAGGGAGGGGACTTGGTAGCAAAACCAGAAAATTTTCCATTAATCTCAAAACGTTTTCCAGCCATTAATATGGCTGTTACTACTAGTTTTATTGCATGACAGTTTCAATATCCAAAAACGTTCATTCTGGTTCAAAATGGTCGAAATATATATATATATATATATATATATATATATATATAAATATTTGGCCACAACAAAAAGTTAGGCTTACTATGGTCCAAGTTTTGGCCTGACATTCGTGTCCGCAGGTGCGGGCACACACGAGCCTATGCAAATTCAGGCCTAACCTCGAAGATTTGCACCCCCTGTGCGCGCCTGAGAGAGCATCTGTGGTAGTTATTTTTACCACCATCACAAAACAATCACTTGCACCATGCATTTCCCACCAATGTGGGACTCTAATATTTTCCTTTCATTTTCTATTTCAATGGTGCACTTTTGAGCAATAATTTCTCATTCATCCGTGCACTATTTTGAGTGTGTGAATATACGAAATCGATGTCCTCGCAGAGGAGAACAAGAATTCACTAAGATCTTTCATCTATAAGATGTGGGTTCCACTTAATTTTTAGCTTCAAAATAGTCCATGAAAATGAGTTTTATAACAAATTTAATTTTTAAAATCCACTTGTGTTTCCAAACCCAAGCCAAGCCCAAATTATTTCCTTAACCCATTTTTCCAACACCATCACATGGAGTGGGATAGAGGACAGAGTAGGGAGAAACTAAATAAGGCTAAACAAATAATGGCTAAAACCAACAAAGACTGTTTTGGTCTTTCTAATATGTTTCATTAAAGAATAAGGATTTTTTTTTTTGAAAGGCATTCTACAGAACTAGTATGGTGCTATGCTCTTGTCCCACCGGTACGACATCATAAATTTTTCTTATTGTAAATATCAAGCTACACATAAGCCAATGCTAGAAGAAAAAGCGTTTTGCCTTTCATGCACTAGATCCCATCACATAACGAAAATAGTATTGTTGGAATTCAATTACAAAGAAGGGGAGAGTGAAAGAGGTGATTGCACGACAAGTGCTTAGCTTAGTGGTGATGATAAGCAGTTGGAAGTTAACTTAGAATAATGATAAATAGGAGGAACGACATTTTTGAAGTATAAATACTATTTGAATACAAAAAATAATTTTATTTAGGATGTATGCGTTGAAGGACAATAAAAGAACCGTGGGTTAAATTTAGATCATCTCAATGCATATACTATTGTTAAGAGCCAGAGAACGGATAGGGGAGGTAATATATCAAATTTGTGTCGTCTTTTTCTTATTTTTTCAGATAGTTTGACAGAAAATCTTGTGTTTTCTTTGGAAGTTTTGCTAGTGCTTGAAGAGATTGACTATAAAATCAAAGAAGATGAAACAAGATGAAAGGATTGAGCGAAGAAGCGTGTAATTTGTAATTTGGAACACTTTTGATACATTCATTGACTTTAATATTCTTAAGACGTACGTGATGTTACACCTGTGAAAAAAAGACTTACGTGATATCACTTGAAATTTATTTGTATAATATATAAATCAAATTGAAAATCAAATTAATGAATACGTTTTCTTCTTTTTTTTTTTCCCTTTTTTTTTCACTCATTAACGGCACTCTAGGTTTTTTCCCTTAAAATAAAGGCTATAAGTTAGATGATGATGTATCTTTATAACTTGTCCATAAATTTCGAAACTTAAACCTAAGACTTCTTGGTCAAGGAAGCAAGCATTTTGTCACCGTGCCTATTAGCACGATGGGAATGATAGTAATAACTCATTCACTAGTCATAATTTATTCATGAATATTGCATTTTTTTTTTTATAAATTTATGTTCTCCATTATTTTAAAAAATAAAATTTCTGTATGTAGTCAACATTGCGAACAAAGTCTTTTGTATTAGTTGACACGCAAACATTAAATTAGGGTTGTCACAATTTAAAAGAAAGTATTGCGACTCTTTACCAGCAACACCAAAATGCAATTAGAAAGAAACTCTCCTTGAAAGAGAAAAACGCAAAGTAGAAAAATTTTAAATTTATAAAATTAAAACTAAACCAAAAACTAAATAAAAATGAAAACCAAAAAATAAATTCGGTAGAAAGTTCGGAACTCACTCTCTTTGTCTGGAATCTAGGATAAGAAGTCCCCAAATAGAAATAGTTAGTAGTGTTGGATAAATGTACTCTTTGTTTCAAAAAATTTTGATGGACACGCCTGTTCTCTCTAATATAAAGAGAACTCGACGTAACTATTTGTTGTTGTTGTTGTTTTTGTTTTTATTTTTACTTTATTTTTTCACAAAATCTAATATAGTTTAACTGTCAATTAATTGTCCTTGAAATTTCGAAACAGTCGATACGGAATTACTGAAGCACCATCAATTAACCATAGCCTATCTATAGTAGATCTCCATATTCTTGTTTCCGAACATCACTATTAAGGACATATATTATTTATTTATTTAATTTAATGAACTTCTCAATAAAACAACCTACATTATGTCAATTTGTTTTTTCCTCAATTTCAATTTTCAATAGCAACGAGGGGGACATTTAATTGGTAATTTATTTATATAACGGTAAACGAAAATCCAGGGATTTTCAGTTTTCATTAAAAATTCAAATATTTTGGGTTAAAAAGTCAAACATTTGGTGACTTTAAGGAGTGTAGAATTAGTAGTACGTGTTGATTCATTTTGCAGTGTTATTTACTATATCGTTCACTTGAGATGGAAAATTCAACGAGTTTTGGTAACATTTTTAAGTGAAAGATGCAAAGATGACACGAGCAAATGAGATAACAAAATAGAAGAAACGGATCCTCTGCTCCTTCCTTAGTGGATGATGTTGTATATATGCATATGGCATAGACACTACAATATATATTTATTCAACTCCTCCCTTAATATTCAAGCGAAAAAACTACTCACTTGATAAACAAAATCAAAATGGGACCTACTGAAAGCGGCGGAACAGGTGCTAACATAAAGAGCCTCGCCGTACAAGTCCTCACCGGGAGATGGCTGATGGTATTCGCTACCTTCCTCTTGATGGTCGCCTCCGGAGCCAGCTACGTGTTCAGCCTCTACTCAAACGACATCAAATCCGTTCTTGGCTACGACCAAACGACACTCAACCTCATCGGCTTCTCCAAGGACCTGGGAAACAACATTGGCATCCTCGCCGGCCTAATCAACGAAGTGACTCCTCCCTGGGTCGTCCTCTCCATCGGCGCCGTCCTCAACTTCGTCGGAAACTTCATGATATGGCTCGCCGTGGCCCGCAAGATCCCGGCGCCGAAACTCTGGCACATGTGCCTTTACATAGCCGTGGGAGGGAACTCCCACACTTTCACCAACACTGGCGCTTTCATCACGTGCGTCAAGAACTTCCCGGAGAGCCGCGGTGTCGTTATGGGACTCTTGACGGGCTATAACAGCATAGGCGGAGCAGTGAACGCCCAGTTGTACCGCGCGTTCTACGGGGACGACACGTCGTTTTTCACTCTGTTCGCCGCTTGGCTTCCGACTGTTCTGTCGATTGCATTCATCCGAACAATCCGGATCATCGAGAACCCGAATCGGCCTCAAAATGACGCCAAAGTTTTCTACAAGTTTCTCTACATATCGTTGGGCCTCGCCGGGTTTTTGCTCTTAAGTATAATCCTAGAAAGAATATTGATCAATTTCACTCGAACAGAGTACGTCCTAAGCGCAGCCGCTGTTCTGTTCTTGGTGTTTCTCCCACTTGTTGTTGTTTTCAAGGAAGAACACAAGCTTCTGAAGAGCAAGTTACAAAACCAATTCACCGCCCCGCTCGTGGTATCTCCGCAACCGCCGTCTCCGCCATCGAAACAAACCATTTCCTGGTGGAAAGACGCATTTAATCCACCCGAGATCGGAGAGGACTTCACAATACTACAAGCACTTTTTAGCATTGAAATGGCGAGTCTGCTCTTGGCCGCGATATGTGGTCTTGGTGGTACTATAACGATGATAGACAACTTGGGCCAAATCGGAACCGCTTTCGGGTACCCCTTAAAGAAAATATCAGATTTCGTCTCTCTCACTAGCATTTGGAGCTACCTTGGCCAAATAACAGCAGGAACACTCTCCGAAATCTTGGTCACAAAGTACAAATGTCCTCGTCCCCTGCTTTTGACTCTAATCATCTTATTTTCGTCAATTGGTCATGTTCTAATTGCTTTTAACGTCCCTAGTGGACTCTATGTGGCTTCTGTGATAACCGGGTTTTGTTCGGGGGCCTTTTGGCCGTTGATTTTCACGATCATATCGGAGCTTTTCGGGTTAAAGCACTACTCGACTTTGTTCCATTTCGGCAGTGTTGCTAACCCCGTGGCCCTATATTTGCTCAATGTGAGGGTCACGGGGTATTACTATGATGAAGAAGCGAAGAAACAAATGGCTGCTTCCGGGGCCGTGTGGAAGCCTGGGGAGGCCTTGAACTGTTTAGGTGGAGAGTGCTTTAGATTGTCGTTTATTATCATTACTATCGTTGCGTTGTTTGGTGCTGTCATTTCGCTCGTTTTGGTTGTGAGAACGACAAAGTTTTATCAGGGTGATATTTATAAAAGATTCCGGAACGAGGCCGAGATGGAGGAGGATGAACTGGTGTTGTCATTGGAAAGTGTTGGAGTATTGGCTGAGAATTAAAATAAAATGAAGTGTATTTTTTTTAAAAATAATTTTCATGTAGAGCTAATGTACGTCACACACGCAACTTTTTGACATTTATTTGGATGTTTAGTTATTCATCACCCAATTAAAAAGTGGAAAAGATACTATTTATGGACCCACCTATATCCATCTAGGGAATAAAGTCAATTGCTAATGTCCTTGTATGGTTGATATTTTGTTTTTGATAATTTCCATGTTAATTTGTGAAAAGTACGTATTAAAAATGTAAAGGACAACGAGATTTATTTTTTCCTTGAATAATGGGCAACGAGATTACAGTTGCCCAATTAGTCGTCTGGACAGCGGTACTAATGTATGTATGTCCCTTACGTCAACTGTGTTTAGCTCAGGTTTTGGCGAAATCTTCTTTCAAGAGAAGTATCCCGATATATATATATATATATATATATATATATATATATATATATGTTATAGTTATGCATCAGAAATTTCAATTATTAAGTTTGGCACTCAATCCCTTGCTCAACAGCCTTAAAACCAGTAAAACATATGCAAGAGAATAAAAATAACCCAAGGTACTCGAGATACAACCCAAAGGCGAAATAGAGGGGAAAAAAAAAAAAAACAAACAACGACAACAACAAAGTCATAAAGATACAATCCCAATGGAAAATTCTGTCTCAGAAAATATCTCATTAAAAACCTTGTTTGTTTTGAATTTAACATAATTTGAGTTACAAATCTCCGGAAAAAGAAGTTCACGATCCATAGGCATTCTACCTCCATGCAGCATAGATTAGATTTTTGCCTATTGCAAAAAACTCCCCACTCCACTGCTTCCTCGTACGAGTCTGGGCCGTATCCCAGTGTGACCGATCATCCTCTCGGACCAGCTACTAATCATCACCTTGATGAGTTATTGCCTCACCAACTAGCCAAAACTCCTATTTGCAGCTTTATTTGTGCGTTTGAGCTATGATCTTTTCACAATTTAGAGTCTTTATTTTGTACTTATAAAATTCGTATTTTGTGGTCTGGATATGGACAAATTACTTCTAAACTCAACCAAAACCATCTTAAGTTACTAGAAGTTCTATATAGCATGTACTACTTTTTCAACTCCATTCATTGACAAGTAAAATAGAGCTTCGTAGAGTAGACAGATTTTCTTTTTCCAATTCTTAAGTGGGCAACAGTCGGTTGACCACCGACTTATATGTTCCGTTACGATATTGATGTATAGCTTTCAAATAATTGTAGCGTGTTCTCATCGCATTTACCAGTTTTATATTTGATTTCTGTGGTTACGATATGTTCACTAATATTTTGGACTCTAGTTCTTCTACTTTTTTCTTTCTCTCTCTCTTTTTTCTTTTTGATCAATATTTTTACTTAGAGACGGTGATATCTATAGTCACTTGAACGAGAAGCTAATAGTTGCTATGAAAACCTAGAGCTCCTTTGTGTGAATGAAAACGTATTTCCTTTGCAATAGGATTCTTCACAATTATCTCCTATCAAGTAATTAAATGAAATCGGGATACTTACCAGATTTTATCACTCAAATTACAGAATTGAAAAGAAAAAAGATAACTACATTATTTAAAAGAAATATATATAATCTGGATAAAATTTGATATGAAATCTCCTTTAAACCGGTAGCTTGCTGGACCCTTCTAGAAAAAGGCAGATTTCGAATTTCATGCAAACCCATGCTATACAGAATACCCAATCAGCACGTTAGCACGTTATTTTCCTGACGAAACCTAATTTCTCGGACACGTGGACGAATGAATTAAGAAAAGCGAAATTTAGCCCCAATACTTATATAGTTTTTTTAATAGATATTGACAAGTTACTAAATTTGAAAGCAAGCATACTTTCTAAAGTTGCTGAAGTTTCTACGGCAAATTAAATAAGCATACTTTCTAAAGTTGCTGAATTTCTACGGCAAATTATATTCTTATTCAAATTCTATGAAGCATGTAGAGTAGATTTAACAAAATATTGGGGAGTATTCTAGTATGGTAGGTTTTTTTTTTTTTTTTTAATTGTTAGATTGAAATTTAACTGTCAATAATTATTTCCTCTCCTTTTAAAAAAAATTATAATAACAAAATTCTAGGCACATAGTTAACTTTGGTTTGGTTTAAATCATATAGAAATTTGAAGAATTCGCAAACCCAACCAAACCTCAGTCGCTGTGGAAAATTTTCAACTAAAATACAGCATCTTTAAGTAAAAAAAAGTCAAACAAAATCATGTGCTGGTTTTAAGTTTTTTTTTTTTTTTTAACTAAATGGGCCAAGAAATTATTAATTGGATCTAGTAAGTGGTATTGATCTAGTATGTTCATTATTGAGGAAATTAAAGGAAATACGATCTTTTTAAAAATATTCTTAAACATACGGTACCTCAAGTATACATATTTCTATACGGTATTTTTTTGAAAAATTCCTTTTCTTTTTTTTTTTTTTTTTTCGTTTTTGTCATCTATTCCTCTTCCTCTCACTCAGATTTCATCCTATCATGGCTGCCATCTCTTCAAGCTCGCTCTAGTTATGCTTCACTCTCAATTGCGGTAATTCCAAGGAAACTTTTTCATCTTCTTGTTCAGCCATAATTCTGGAAGAAGTAGAATCGTTGGGCTAACCTATACGGAATGATATTGGGCCAGAATGATGCTCTCCGCAATTGGCCAATAAATTTGTTAACGACTTTTGTTTTTTGTTTCTTTTTCAGTATTAATTACAAGTTGCAATAGGCATATATCAGTATCACAATGAAGATAAATTGATTAAAACTTTTTAATTTTTTTTCTAAAATTTATAATTTAATCTTTGATAGTCTTAGTAACGCAGCAAATTTTCTTCTTATAATTCAAAAAAAATTATTTTGTTTACGAAAAAAGAGAAAAAAAAAATAGTAGAATTAGAATAGGATCAGGGTTAGCTACTTAACTTAGTGGCTCAGCTAGAGATATTTTTGTTGGTCGTTGACATAGGGTTGTTGTTGGATTAAATAGTAGATTGGCGTAATTAGAAATTGGTAACTAGAGAAACTGGTACCCAAGTTGGCATACCAAGTAATCGCTAGCACCGAATTAATGTGACTGGTAACTACCAAGTAGAAAACTCTAATAGTGGTAACTAAAAGCCAAAAAAATTATGAACTAAATTGACGACTGAATTGATAAATGGTAATTGGTAACTAGAGAAATTAGTAATCAATTATTAATCTAACTAATTTACAACCATAGAAATCAATACCTAGTAATCATATTGATTACTAGAATGTAATTGATCAGTAACTAAAAAAATCTATAGCCAAATTGGTATTGGTGACTAGAAATAAGAGAAATTATAAACCAAATTGGGTATTGGTAACTAGATTGGTTATTGATTATTGGTTATAAGTAACTAAAAAAACTAATAATTAATTACAAATATGATTTATTTGGTAACTATAGGAACTAATAATTAGTAAATAGATTGATTATTGGTCGGTTACTGGTAACTAATTTTATAACTAGTAACTGATAACCAATCTTATAATTAACAATCAATAATCAACCTAATTACTTGGTAACTATAGTAACTAGCAACCTTCCAAATTGGTTAGTGGAAGTGAAAGGAAAAAATAATTTTTTTGAAAAACAAAAGACAAACAAAAAATAATAAAAAAGGAGAAGAAAAGATTGGTTAGTGGTAACTTGCTACTAATTTGGAAATCAGTAATCAAATTAGTTATTTGTAACCAGAGTAACTAGATTGATAGCTATAGTAACTAAATTAGTTACTTACTTGTAATAAGTTTGGTTACGTTTAACAATAGTTACTAGTAACTGATTAGTTATCAACCACAACATTAGTAACAATAGAAAATATATAGGTAAATAGTAACTAAAATAACAGTAACTAATAGTTATTTATGTACATTTTTTAAACAAAATAAAACTTCCAATTTTGTAATTAATAACTATGGTAACTATTTATTAGATTTGTTTACAACTAAAAGAAAGGATGAAAAAAACAAGAGTAGTTCTTTTTGTTCCTAAGATAGGGACAAAAAAAAAAGAGAAACAAATAGTTTGTACTAACTATTTTAAAAAAATCTGAAGAAAAATAAATGAAAAAGATGAAAAAAATACAAAAACAAAAATAAGATAAAAACATGCAGTGAGAGGAATCTGAGTTCGGCTAAACAATAACCTTTCTTTAGGTTGATCATTGTCTGCATAAACAATAAACATACAAGTCTTAATATTCCCAAAAAAAAAAAATTTACTAAACAAAAATTACTTTGACAATATGTTATTTCAATCTATTTATTTCAAAATATTAGACAAATTATGCAAAGAAAACAACCATAATACCTTGGATAATAAAGTTTTCTAATGCACAAATTTAGGTTGTAAAATATAGGTTGAGTTGAGTTAAATAAATTTTAAGTGGTCGAAACCTCTCGAATTGAGTTGAAAACAAGTCAATACTATCCAAAAGAGGCCAAAATCCTTAACTAGGTCAAAAGATAACCTATTGAACTGGCGGCGCAATACTGCAATGCTGGCCATCGAACTTCAAGTCTCAAACCTGTGACTAGGAACTGCAGCGCTGAGTCTGTAGACGCATTGGCACCACGGTATTGGCTCCTTATGTGCCATCACAATTACTTGATTTTAAAATCGGTAATTCAACCTTGATGCGATTTTTAGTCTTAAATTACACCCAAAACCAAAAAGCAGCCCTCAAATCACAACAATAATCATAGAATTCAAGGATTTTTACAACAAAATCATGAAAAATTCATAATCACACATGTAAAATCTAAAATCTAAAAAGTCATATAGCGAAAGATCTTCAAACTGGAGTACATGCATGATAATTCCTGATAATGTAATCATGATTCCTCTTTGATACTACTTATTAGACTTGATTAATAGATCGATATAACCTATTATCACTTTAGGATTATTATGTCAAAACTGTCAAGAATAAATATTGAGGAACGCAGAATATGTATCTGAATCTGTAGTGACTTTGAACAAACTGGTACGATCACAATCGTACTAGAATGTGAGAACATGAATGTAAGAACTCGAGGGTTGATGGTCTCCCTTAGTCAAATCTCCCGATGTCTCTCAATGGATTCTATCTCTCAGAATGGGAAAGAGGGACAAGAGAAACTCTGTGTATGATTTGACTTGGGACCATGACGTCTATAATAGCCTTTGTATACCAATTTCTTATTACTATCCCATTAATCATAATAAGGCTAATATTGGATCTCTTCACATTAAAAACGCTATACTCTACAGATATTTTCAAAGCCTATTGTAACAGATCACTAATCGACCCACTTTAAATAAGATAACATAGCATGTATAAGTGTTAATAACATGTGTGCTAACATAGGAAATAATTAAAGTCCAACACATTTACCTTCATCTCTGACCGTTCTTTTCTAATTAAAAAAAAAAGACGGAAGATATCAGTACGGAATTAGTGCTCACATATTTGGATTTATAAGGAGTCAAAAGGTAAATTTATTTTATCCAAGTCTTGTGCAATCAACTATCTTGTCTATGCACTTTTAAGTATGTAATTAGAAATTTTCTTTTGATCAACATAATTATACGTGTGAATGGTGAGCACTTGAAATTTATTTATACTATGTGTATTTTTATAATGAAGGCATAAAATAACAAACTGATCTCTAATGTTTAGTAATTGATATATTGCTAATATATATTGCCTCTATGTCCAAATTGATTGAATTATAATCAATTTCTTCTTTTTGTCTTTCATTTTAGTTAATTTATGAGGGTAGGGCTTCAAATATACTGGTGTAGATAGTCACAATAATAAGTATTTAGCTTTTATTTGTATAATTGGTCTATTGCACTTTTTTTTTTTTTTTAACGTATAACTATAAGCTGAGTTTTCCTATTCTAATATCATTTGGGTAATAGTTACTATATAAGTGTATACATGAATACGATCTAGGTCCCATGTGGAGTAACATATGTGTATATATATGTGCTTAAAATGTAACTTGTTTTCAACCATGCTTGTTATTTTAAAAAAAAAATGTCTCAATCTTGGCTCACTACTAAATGGACGTGTCAGTTGTACTTAGAGCAAAGAGCATATTACAGAGAAAATATATAAAAACTCGGAATCAACGTACGTAACATCACACTTGTAATATAAGAAATTATCTATTTATGTGAATATGTGAAATCTTAGGATTATATATACACGTATAATTGTTATTTCATTTTACAGGAAACATGAATATGTAGTGTACTTGTATTACTGGACAAGTACTGATGAATGGGATACGGTAGGCTAGTGCTCAAATATATTATCTGGTTCATTCAGGGATACTCTAGCTCTTTCGGGGACAATCTAGTTCTTAAAAGAACAATCTGGTTCCTTTAAGAATATTTTAATAGCGATATAGGAAGGACCTCTGTAGTACATAGAGTTGATATATATTTAGGACTTGAGACCTCTATACAATAACTCATGATTTAATATTCGTTATTTGAGTGGCTCAGTATACAATTCACGGTCTTGTCAGGTAATACAATATACATAAGGATCTCAATCATATGATTATCTATTCTCTGATATATACACTCTGCATACGTTATTATCGAGTTTATACTCGCATTTATTCTTCCACTGCAGAGAATACAACTAATATGTGAGTTTAGAGAAGAAGTGCCGACTTTTTTATCATAGTTTATGTATATGAGTATTTTGGCGCTATAGTTTTCTGAAGAGGATTTTGCACATGTTTTTTAGTATGTATATATTATGTATGTCTACAAGAGAGAACCATTATATATGTGTATATATGTACATTTTACACTATATGTAAAATTATGAGTGAAAATTTTCCTCTTTCATTCTAGAAGGTTTAAAAAGTTTTAATTACCCACTATTTCAGTAATTCTAAGTTGAATAGCATCTCCTAATCTTAATAAATAATTATATAAATTGGAAGATATTACAGGAAAATATTTTATTTTGCAAAATATTTAATTTATGACTCATTTTCTTCTCTTTTGGTAAAAAATAAAAATTTATTGTATTTTTTAATTTAAACTTATTAAATACTAAAATCCAAAATACGAGTTTTACAATAGAAAGAAATCAAGAAACACATATATGGCACATTAACAACTATAGAAAAAATTGTTCGAATTACTTAATATCTTAGTAAATTTATTATTTAGAATTTTTAGATCAAGATTAGATGTTCGAAACCTACCTAATGTTTTCCAACCTCCGAAAAACTCTTTTAAACTCATTCTCATATTAAAGACATTTAGAAGTTTGATATCTTCGGCATTTAATTAGTGTGTTGTAATTTATATTATTTTATATCTTTTTAGTATAGAGTATTTCAGAATATTGTAAAACTATAACCAATCTATAATCATGTTGATTTTCTAGCATAATTATAATGAAGCCATTGTCTATTAGATGACATTTAAAAAAAAAAATTTGTCATATTCAAGCAAATATATATTGTTTTGTTAATCTAGTCTAAATCAAGTAATATTAGTTGTTTTAATATTCAATAAATTTTTATCAAAAAAATTAGAATTATTTTCAAAGTATCTATTTTTTTCCGAGATATTTATCGATATCGATATTTCTGTCGGCATTATCTATAAATCAAAATCTTGACAAGTGCATCGACGTGATATTTTCATCATTGATTATAAGTCTACCAACTTTACGACAACTAAGAAAGGGCTCTTTTTTCAGGTTAAAAAAAATATGAGGGATTAAGCCAACCAAGCTGACTAGTTCAATGATTGATTTGCAAGTATTTTACAGATATTATGTCGGTTTTAGCTTATGATCGTGTAACCCAAAGTTTGATTGGATGGTTAGACTAATGGTGTAACCCACCCAACCCAACTAATGCTCGACCCTAACCCAAATATCTTGGGTTAATGTGTTAGAAACCTTGTGTTTTAAATAAATGCTGATGGACACCCTATATTATTCTTTGTAATAAAAGAGAACTACACATAAGTAAAGTTTTTTTAATTATTAAAACTCTTTTGTAGTTGCAGTTTGTCCCCTTAATATGTGATTTAAATATATTTTAATTTTAAAAAAACTTATATATAAAATGACTAGAAATACCGTCAATAAACAGTAGCCTATTTATAGTAGAATTTCATATTCTTGTCGGGCTACATAGGAGAAAAACAAGGCATAAAAAATAGCCGGAGAAAATTAGGTTTTGTACGATATTTTTAGAAACGAATTAGAAAAATACTATTTTAATTTTTTTTTTCCCAAAATAATAACTATAATCAAAGATACTTAACACTGGTATATAATTGATAATCGATAACTAATTTTCAGGCATTAGTAACTAAAAATTATTCTAAATTTGATATTTATTTTCTAAATTTTTTTATAAAAGTGGTATTTTTATGAAAAAGTGATATGAGAATTGGAAAAAAAATCTAACCTTCTGTGTTTTTGTAATTTTTTTTATTTTTGTAAGTAAAAGTATTAAAAACTCAAGTAACTATTCAAGTAGGCTCACTGTTTAAAAAGATACCACGTCATCAAATGTTGTGTTAATAATTTTACGGAATAATATTATTCCAAGCAGAGGGAATTTTGCTAAGAAAAAGCAAAAGCTTTGTTCTCAAACAATGTTAGTGCTTTTATTGACTAATTGAAAAATAAATAAATAAATAAAAAAGCCACTTGAGGTTAGTTCTTAGATAAGCACGTGACCTCTACCCTTGGGCTTAGGTCATTAGTCATCACCCCAATTTCCGAATGCCAAATGAAACAATGAAAGAACAACTTCTTTATTCTATATTCTAATTTTTCGAACATCTGAGGGTTGGAAATTCGGGGGGCAAACTTTATTGGCTAAGCCGTTCGAGGTCTCCGACGATGCCGATTATTCCGTTCGAGTCTTCTCCGACTCTGACATATCCTCCTTCAGCTTCACCTCGCATAAGGTACGCCTTATCTGTCTGGAGACTACTGGTCGCCGATTCTGATCAATAAGTGTCTGTGGGGATGGGATGAGGTTTCATTGATTTTCATTTAATGCCTCCTTATTTGGTTAAGCTGGACAGAGAAGTGGATAGATGGACCCAACTTCCAATTATACAACAAAGTGTTATGATACTTTATTTCATCAATTTGGGGGGATATTTAATTTATTTACGTGATTTTTTCAAAAGAAAAAATAAATACTCATTCATCTAATTTATATAGGTATGCACACAATTATTGAACTACTCCCTTAATTTTTTGTTTTGAAAAAAAAAAAAATAGAAAAAGAAAAAGACCTCCTGAAAGCAGTGGAACATACACTAACATGAAGAGCTTCGCTGTACAAGTCCTCACCGGGCGATGGCTCATGGTCTTCGCCACCTTCCTCTTGATGATCGCCTCCGGAGCCAGCTACATGTTCAGCCTCTACTCAAACGACATCAAATCCATGCTCGGCTACGACCAAACGACACTCAATCTCATTGGCTTCTCCAAGAACTTAGGCGCCAACTTAGGCTTCCTATCCGGCCTCATCAGCGAGATGACACCTCCCTGGGTCGTCCTCTCCTCTCCATCGGGGCAGTCTTCGACTCTAAGAATTAAATTAACAATAACATGCGATATATAAGGTTACAAAAATATTTAACGAATGCTTACAATAAACTTTAAAACAAAATTTAAAGTTATCAAAAGTTTAGTCCACATTTCAATAGAATTTCAGTAGCACTTCAGAAACACTGTTATCGTCGAATCCTGTGTAGAACACATTATCCTTAAAACTGATTCGCTCTCTCCACCAGAATGCTTGAGGACTTTAACTAGCGTCAGTTTCTCAGGATACAACGACAAAGAGTGGCAGACAAAGCACCAACACCTCCACTCTAGGAACTGGATAGTTTTGAACTCCATCATACTAAAAACCCTAGCTACGACATTCCTAAACACTCGAAAAACTTCAGCTAGTAAACTCAAGAACTCAAGAACACTCCAAAAACTAGAAAAATTGAGAGAGGGCAGTAGAGAGAAATCAGAGAGGAAGCTACTGATTTTGGTGTGTAGAATGAGGTGGGAAAACTCTCCTCTTATAGTCATTTGGAGTAGGAGGTTACAGACCATACTTTCAATTGGAATAAATCCAATAAAGCCAAATATGGTTGTTACATAGCCAAAAAATGCATAGCACTAATGCTTGGCATAATGAGAGATTTCTAGAACCTCCTCTATGGCTGTTACAAAGCCAGAACGCCTAGCACAGCCATAAAAAGGTTGGTAGTTTTACATGTAACTGACCATTGAATTGAAGCAGAATTGAAAAAAAAAAAAAAATCTGGCCAGTAGCAAAAGATTGGGCTTACAAGAGCCCAAGTTTTCGGCCTAGCATTTGTGTCTGCAGGTGCGGGCACACACAAGCTCATGCAAATTCAGGCCCAAACCCAATGATTTACACCACTCTGCACGTGCCTGAGAGAGTATCTGTGGTAGTTATTCTTACAACTATCACAAAACATAGCTCTATATAAACTATTAGGAATAAGCTTCTCTCACCAATGTGGGCCTTCTTGTTTTTCCTTTCATTTTTCAATTCTAATGGTATACTTTTAAGCGACAATTTCTCATTTATCCATGCACCATTTTAAGCGTGTGAATATACGAAATCGATGTCCTCACGGAGGAGTACAAGAATTCACCAAGACGTTTCATCAACAAGATAAGGGTCCCACTCAATTTTTAGCTTTAAAATGGTTCATGAAAATGGATTTTATAACAATTTTAGTCTTTATAATTACTTGGGCTTCCAAGCCCAAGCTAAGCCTATATTCAATTCTTAACCCATTTTCTAACAATCCTCTATATGAATGGAAATTACAAAAGGAGAAACTACAGACTCTAGACTAAGTGATAGAGTTCTATGAACGAATCCTGCATAGGATAGGTAGATATTTTCCTTTGAACCTTCCCTCGTGAAAATATATTTACGTTACTGACTGAATAGTAGACACAATATCTTTGAACTATTTTGTCATTTATGTAAATGATGATATACTTCATGCAGGAATCTTTCTTAACACATTCAGTCCTTACGGTTATGTTCATTTTGGCCTTGAACATCTTTGCTTGGTCCTGCAAGAGTTTCTAAAGAATTAAGCCCTTATAATTCCCCTTTGAAGTGGCCCCCACTTCTCTCTCACATAGATGATTTCTTAGTTAAGAGTCATCTGCATTACTCCACTCAGTTTCCTGACACATAAGAATTATTAAAAGCCTTTGCTTACCCTATTCCTTACGGGCATTACTGTTTTTCATCACAGGAATGGACATGAAGGTAATACCCACACAGGAGGATAACTCCCACAGTGATCCAACTAAGTCTTTACAATTAGGTTGTCCATTTGAACCTAGATCTTAAGATCTCCAGTCAACTAGGCTGGGTTTCCATTATATAGACTTTTACTTCATGGGCTCTAGTCCTATTCCTCTTGATGTTTTGTCAACTAACTCTTTGTTTAATCCTTTGGTTAGTGGATCCGCTAAGTTATCCTTAGACTTTATATAGTTTATAGAAATAACTCCCGTTGAGAGTAATTGTCTAATGGTATTATGCCTACGATGTATATGTCTAGACTTACCATTATAATGTTACTTTGTGCCCTTCCAATAGCCGATTGACTGTCACAATGTATAGATATTGGTGGCAAAGGCTTAGGCCGATCTAGAATATCTTCTAAGAAATGTCGTAGCCATTCAACCTCTTTACCACATTTATCTAGAGCTATAAACTCAGATTCCATCGTAGATTAGGCTATGATAGTTTGTTTTGAAGATTTCCATGATACAGCTGCTCCAGCTAGTGTGAACACATACCCACTAGTAGACTTTGAGTCTTTTATATCAGATATCCAATTTGCATCACTGTATCCTTCTAAAACTACATGATATTGTTATAGTGTAGTCCGTAGTTACGAGTATATCGTAAGTACCTAAGTACTTTCACAATTCCTTTCCAATGCTCATCACTTGGATTACGCGTATATCTACTCAGTCTACTGACTGTGTAAGCTATATTTGGCCTTGTGTAACTCATCAAGTACATCAGATTACCAATCACTCTTGAGTAATCTACTTGAGAAACACTCTCACCTTTATTCTTATGAAGGTGTTGACTTATGTCTATCAGAAATCTGGACACTCCAGAATCATCTTTGATGAATTTCTCCAATATTTTGTCCACATACATAATGTGACTGATTAAGTATGAGTCTATCAAACGTTCTTGTAATTTTAATTTCTAAAATTACATCAGCTAGACCCATATCTTTCATGTCAAATTTGGAGTTCAATATATTCTTAGTAGATTTGATCATCTTATCATTACTACCAATAATGAGCATGTCATCAACATAAAGACACAAAATAACGTAGCCATTTTCAGTGTTTTTGGCATAGACATATTTGTCACACTCATTGATTTTAAAACCATTAGCAAACATTACTCTGTCAAACTTTTTATGCCATTGCTTTGGTTCCTGCTTCAAACTATACAAAGACTTGACCAGTTTACAGACTTTCTTTTCTTATCCAGGAGCAACAAAACCTTTAGATTTTTCCATATAGATTTCTTCATCTAGATCTCCATTAAGAAAGGTTGTTTTTACATCTATTTAGTGTACTTCAAGATTCTGCAGAGCGGCAATCGCAAGTATCATCCTTATTGAATTTCTTCTTGTCACAGGAGAATAAGTATCAAAGTAATCTAGGCCTTCCTTTTGCCTATAACCTTTGATAACCAATCTAGCCTTATATTTGTCAATTATTCCATCTACTTTCATTTTCCTTTTGAAAATCCATTTCGAACCAAGTGGCTTACATCCTGGAGGAAGATCTACCAGTTCCCACGTATGGTTTTGCAAGATGGAATCAATTTCGCTCTTAATGGTCTCTTTCCACAAAGGTCCCTCAACAGAGCTCACAACTTCTTGGAAGCTTTGAGGTTCACTTTCCAACATGTAAACTAAAAAATCTGGACCAAAAGATTCTTCAATTCTCGCTCTTTTACTGCGTCTAGGCTCATCTTCAACGACTTGTTCTTGGTCCTGACTATCCTTAGTGATAGCCTCATTAGTTCGTTTAGATGTACTAGGTACTTCCTTGGATTTATACAGAAATTCATGTTCAAAGAACGATGCATTTCTCGATTCCATTATTGTGTTCTTGTGTATGTCTGGGATTTGTGACTCATATATAAGAAACCGATAAGCACTACTATTATGTTCATAACCAATAAAAATGCAATCTACTGTCTTTGGTCCTATTTTCACCTTTTTAGGTATAGGTACCAATACCTTAGCAAGACATCCCCATACTCGCAAGTATTTGTAGGAAGGCTTTTTACCTTTCCACAGTTCATAAGGTGTCTTTTTTTCTTTCTTATGTGGTACCTTGTTTAAAAGGTAATTAGCTATTAAAACAGCTTCCCTCCTAGATGTTCTGAGGTAACCCAGAACCTAACAGCAACGCATTCATCATCTCTTTCAAGGTACGATTTTTCCTCTCAGCAACACCATATGATTGAGGCGAATAAGGCAGAGTGACTTCATGTATTATTCTGTGTTGTGCATAGAATTCACCAAAAGGTGATTCATACTCTCCACCACGATCACTTCTATTCATTTTAATCTTCTTATTAAGTTGATTTTCGACCTCATTCTTATAGAGAATAAACTTCTCTATTACTTCGTTATTGGATTTTAGCAAATACACATAACAATATTTTGTGCTATCATCGACAAAAGTAATAAAATACTTATTGCCTCCCCTTGTTTGTACAAATTTTAAATCACAAATGTCACTGTAAACTAAATCAAGGGATTCAGTATTTCTTTCAATAGTTTAAAAAGATGACCTTGTCAATTTTGCCTCAACACAAGTTTGACACTTATGTTTTGTATCAATTTAGAAATCAAGAATATGATTTAAGTTAATTAATCTATATATAGTGTCATAATTAACATGTCCTAGTCTACCATGCTATAAAGTAGAAGACTCATTCAAATAAGCAGAAGAACTAGCTTTATTGATATTGGGCTTTACAGTCATTACATTTAGTTTGAACATACCCCTATATTCATATCCATTTCCCACAAAAAAACCATTTTTGTTCAATACAAATTTATCTGACTCAAACACCATACGGAATCCGTGCTTATTCAGAAGTGAACTAGACACAAGGTTCTTATAGATATCGGGTACGTTCATCACGTTATTCAGAGTCAGTTTTTTTCTAGAGGTCATCTTTAGCACTACTTTGCCTAGACCTTGTACTTCAGAGGTGGCTGAATTACCCATGAAGAGCTTCTCCCCATTCCTTACTAGTTCAAAGGTTGTGAACACGCCCTTATCAGAACAAACATGTCTTGAAGCTCCAGTGTCAATCCACCATTCTCTTGAATTGGACCCAACAAGGTTGACTTCAGAAATGACTGCAGACAGACTTATGTCTTCTACATCTTTTGTGATGCCATTCACCACGTTGGCTTAATTCTTTTTCTTTTTTGGAAGTCAGCAATATGAAGCCCTATGACCCATCTTGTCACAGTTAAAGCATTTTCCTTGAAATTTTTGCTTCTTGCCCACTCCACCTTTAGGTCCTAGCTTGGATCTTTTCTTTGACTTGTTCTTCTTAGCCTTGGAGCCTTGATCATGCTCCACAACATTTGCCTTTGCCCTAGACGTACTAGTCGTAGCTCCTGTCTTTTCAGCCTGTCTGTTGTCTTCTTCAATGCGAAGCCTTATAATAAGGTTTTCAAGGCTCATGGCCTTTTGATTGTGTTTTAGGTAGGTCTTGAAATCCTTCCATGAAGGGGGTAGCTTCTCAATAATAATAGCGACTTGGAAGGGTTCACAAAGGGCCGTCCCTTCTGCCTGAATCTCATGGAGAATCAATTGAAACTCCTGAATTTGACTGATTACAGTTTTTGAGTAGACCATTTTATAATCGAGGAAGCATCCCACCGCAAATTTCTTGGAATGAGCATTCTTAGTTGTATATTTATGGTCTAGTGACTCCCACAGTTCCTTTGCCGTTTTCTTATTACGATATACATTACATAATGAATCGGTCAAGCTATTCATTACATAGTTTCAGCATAGGTAGTCAGATTGTTTTCAAGCATCCACCGTAGCAAGAACTTGGAAATCTTGCTCATCTTCTCTGACTTTTGGAGCCTCTTCAGTCAAGAATCTTGCAAGGTTCAATGTGGTTAGATAAAATAGCATTTTTTGCTGCCACATTTTGAAGTTCAACCCATTTAACTTCTCAGGCTTCTCTCCATGGTGCGCTGCTAGTATCATTGGAGTCACAAGAGGGTTTGACACTCGAGCCACAACAGGGACTGGTACTATCATTGTAGATGCCATAGCAGGCTGTTGAGAACTAGCCATGTTCTCAGCATTGACAACATCAGCATTATTGTTCGCCATCTCTGAAATTAATCGATCAAAGATTATTAATTTCAGTACAAATTTGTTCCCAGGAAAGGCCGGAGGGTTCACAAATAGGTCCCACTTAAAATCCTGCCTCCTAGACAGAATTTCAAAGAAACTCCCAGGAAAAATGTGGAGGGATCACAATTGCTTCATTTTCAAACCTGGCCTCCTTAGACAGAACACATATTCTCCTCCATAAGAATTCCACACTAAAAATAATTATAATAACAAAGCAACAGAGCAATATATACATTCAAATAACTAGAATTATATATATTGCAAATATGAGCATAAAGAATTTAACAAATAAATTCTAACATGCAACCTAGCATAAAGAATTTAATAAAATAAATTCTAACATGCAACCTAAAAAAACCTTATATAAAACAATGGGTCAGTTTTAAGATTGTAAGAATTAAATTAACAATAACATGCAATATATAAGGTTACAAAGATATTTAACAAACGTTTACAATAAACTATAAAACAAAGTTTAAAGTTACCAAAAGTTTGGTCCACACTTCAATAGAATTTAAGTAGCACTTTGGAAATACTGTTACTGTCGAGGCCTGTGTAGAACACAGTGTTCTTAAAACTGATTCGCTCCCTCCACTAGAATACTTGAGGACTTTAGCTAGCATCAGTTTCACAGGTTATAACGAGAAAGAGTAGCAGGCAAAACACCAACACCTCCACTTTATGAACTGGATAGTTTTGAACTCCAACACACTAAGAACCCTAGCTACGAAATTCTTAAACACTCGAAGAACTTCAAGTAATAAACTCAAGAACACTAAAAAAACTAGAGAAATTGAGAGAGGGCGGTGGAGAGAAATCAGAGAGGAAGCTATTGATTTTGGTGTGTAGAATGAGGTAAGGAAGCTCTTCTTTTATAGTCATTTGGAGTGGAAGGTTACAGACCATACTTTCAATTGAAATAAATCCAATAAAGCCAAATATGGCTGTTACATGGCCAAAAAATGCCTAGCTTGGCAAAATAAGAGATTTCTAGAACCTCTTCTATGGCTGCTACAAAGTCAAAACTCCTAGCACAACCATAAAAAAAGTTGGCAGTTTTACATGTAACTGACCATTGAATTGAAGCAGAATTGAAAAAAAAATTAGGCTTACAAGAGTTCTAGTTTTTGGCCCGACATTCGTGTCCGTAAGTGCAAGCACACATGAGCCTATGCAAATTCAAGCCCAAGCCCGATGATTTGCACCCCCTTTGCGCATGCCTAAGAGAGCATCTGTCTTAGTTATTCTTATCACCAACACAAAACATAGCTTTATATAAACTATTAGGAATAAGTTTCTCCCACTAGTATGAGACTTCTTGTTTTTCCTTTCATTTTTCAATTCCAATGGTATACTTTTGAGCGACAATTTCTCATTCATCCGCGTATCGATACCCTCGTATAGGAGAACAAGAATTCACCAATACCTTTCATCAATAAGATAAAGGTCCCACTCAATTTTTAGCTTCAAAATAGTTAATGAAAATGAATTTTATAACAATTTTAGTCTTTATAAATTATTTGCACTTCCAAGCCCAAACTAAGCTTGTATTCAATTTTTAACCCATTTTCTAATATCAACTTCTTCGGAAACTTCATGATATGGCTCGCCGTGGCCCGAAAGATCCCGGCTCCACGTGTCAGGAACATGTGCCTCTACATAGCCGTGGGAGCCAACTCCCACACTTTCACTAACACCGTCGCTCTCATCACGTGCGTCAAGAACTTCCCGGAAAGCCGCGGCGTCGTTATGGGCCTCTTGACCGGCTACACCTGTACAAGTGGAGCGGTAATAGCACAATCGCACCGTGCGTTCTACGGAGACGACACGTCGTTTTTCACTCTGTTCGCCGCTTGGCTTCCGACTGTTCTGTTGTTCGCTTTCGTCCGAACAATTCGCATCATCGAGAACCCAACTAGCTCTCCAGACGATGATGCCAAAATCTTCCGCAAGTTCCTCTATATATCGCTAAGCCTAGCCGGGTTTTGGCTCATAAGCATAACCCTCGAAAGAATATTGATCAATTTCACTCGAACAGAATCAGTCCTAAGCGCAGCAGCTGTTCTGTTCTTGGTATTTCTTCTCCCACCTTTTGTCGTTTTCGTGGAAGAACACAAGCTCCTGGAGAGCAAGTCAGAAACCCAATTCACCGCCTCGCTTGTGATACGGCCATCGAAACAAATCGTTCTGTGGTGGAAAGACATGTTTAATCCACCCGAAATCGGAGAGGACGTCACAATTCTACAAGCACTTTTCAGCATTGACATGTTGGCTCTGCTCTTGGCCACAATCTGTGGTCTAGGAGGCACCATAACGATGACGGATACTTGGGCCAAATCGGAACCTCTTTCGGATACCAATTAAAGAAAACAACAAACTTCGTCTCCCTCACAAGCATTTGGAGCTACCTGGGCCAAATAACAGCAGGAACACTCTCCAAACACCTGGTCACGAAGTACAAATTTCCTCGTACCCTGCTTTTGACATTAAACATCTTACTATCCTTAATCGGTCATGTTCTAATAGCTTTTAACGTCCTTAGTGGTCTTTATGTTGCTTCTGTAATAACCGGGTTTTGTACTGGGGCTTTTTGGCCGTTGATTTTCACGATCATATCGGAGCTTTTCGGGTTAAAGCACTACTCAACTCTGTACCATTTCGGCAGTGTTGCTAGCCCCCTGGGGATATATTTTTCCTCAATGTGAAAGTGACGGGGTATTACTACGATAAAGAAGCGAAGAAAAAAATGGCAGCTTCCAGGGCCGTGTTGAAGCCTGGGGAGCCCTTGAACTGTTTAAGTGGAGAGTGCTTTAGGTTGTCGTTTATCATTATTACTGGCGTTGCGTTGTCTGGCGCTGTCGTTTCGCTTGTATTGGTTGTGCGAACGACTAAGTTTTATCAGGGTGATATTTATAAAAGATTCCGAAACAAGGCCGAGATCGAGGATGAGGTTTTATTGTCAGTAGTCGCAAGTGTTGGAGTTGGACAAGAAAAGAGACCTACCGACAAAAGCAGTAGCTGAGAAGTAAGGAAACCAAAATCAGACTAATCTTTTTTTACATTTATTTTCCTATAAAGCTTGTAATGTAGGTCACACTAAACTTTTGTACGCGTCTATGGAGTTTGGATGTTCACATATTCCGTCGCCCAAATAGAGTGATGGAAAATATACCCTATTTATGGATCCGCATAGGTCCATCTTGAGTGTAAAGGTCAATTATTTATGTCCTTAATTGTACGGCTAATTTTTGATAATTTTCAATATTAATTTGTGGAAAGTATATTAAAATTTAAAATGTTTTGGGTGACGAGACGTCTCCACGTTACAAAAAAAATAAAAAATAAAAAATAAAAATCATCATTTAGTGATAAATTTTATAGTTACAATAATTATTTTTTTAAAACTAAAAATCATACTTACTCAAAATTAATAATCTATTATGACTAGAAGAAAATATTTTATCGAGAGTGGAGCTCTCACATGCTCCTCTCTCTTCCCTCCGCAGAGAGCAGTATTCTCTCCCGTGACTAGCATTCCTTACCAAGAAGGGGGATCTTTTCTCTCATCGGTATAGGTTTTTTCATATTTGCTTTTTTGTTTTTGCATTAATTTCTTAATAATCTTTCCATTTTGTGAACGTAGTTATCAATCCAAATTTAAATTTGTAGTATTTATTTTTATTTTTTTTTGTTTTTGTTATTAGTACAGTTATCCTTCAGATCTACGTATTTTTTGATTCCGAATTAGAGACTTTTTTTATTTTTTATTTTTTTTGCTAATATTTTATTGGTATTCTTATAGATCTAAAATTTTCGAGAGCTAGATTTAGAAGATTTTGGATGATATTCTCTCATGGACATCATAAAGAGGGTGATATTTACTAATGACCACCATAAAGAGGGTAGCATTTACTGCTAGTTGTCATGAAGAGAGAATTACCATGGTATTTGCTTGTGGATGCATTGAAGCAGTTCTACCTAATAACTCTAAGGTTTTACTTGGAGTGTTTTCTATGTAAGTTAGAAGTGGTATGTTATAATCATATTTCTTATAATAAGAATATAATAAGCCATACTCTTATTGGGTTTGGCGCGAAATTAGTTTTTGTTTGAGGCATATTTTTACTTTCCTTTAGAAACTTGTACTATTCTTATAGCTAATTTGACTAATGATTAATTTAATTCTCTTAATAAACCTTTCCAAACAAAAAATTGAAAACACTTAGTTACAAGTTGCCACTAATGTATTTTTAATCATAATCTTTTGTTTATAGTAATGAAATTTGGTATTACTAAAAGTACGTATTTAGTTAAAATAAATTATCATTTTTGTGATAAAAACTTTTAGTCATGGACTTTTTAGTTATAACAAAGATAATGATATTCTTTTACTCACGATTTTTTCATGTTTAATCATAATTTTTGTCCTCACTAAAAATAAGATTTTTTTTGTACTACCAAGACGTTGGACAATTACTAGTATATATGGCCTCTAGGATATTTTGGCCATTTTAAAATTTTAAATTTTTTTCAAAAATAATTCAGAAAAAAGTTATTCATTGTATTCTACTTCAAGCAATAACACCAAATAGAACCGAATATCTACCATTTAGCAAGGTTTAAGCTATTATTTTTGCAATGTGTGCTGAGGCCAAAAAGAATGGGTAGTTACCTTTGTGGATTTTTTATTCATTTATATTTATAGACTTTTACCCTTCCACATTTTTGGATTTTCATCCGTAAGCATTTTTTTGGACATGGAAAGGAGATAAGGAGTTTTGCTATAAGTACTCTCCTCCTTAACTTCATCAACATATTCCAAAAATCAGAAGTAATTTAAGTGTTTCCTCGAATTAAATCATTTTTTTTTTCTTTGTTTCTCCTTTCAAAGAGAGTATAGTTTTTTTTTTTTTGTGTACGAAGAGATTTTTGTTGAGAAATTAAAATTTCAATCTTACTCACTCTTATTTTAAAAATAACAAACATTTGATTTAATACTAATAATTTAACTTAAGTATGTAGTGAAATAACTTTAAAAGTTCTAACTCAAATTGATTAAGGAATCAAGCTTGAAGATAGATACATATTGAACTTATTAAAATCAATTTTTAAATATGAAAAATCAAGATATTAGACTATGCTTAGATATGGTATATTTCATATTTAGTCTTGTATTTGATTTAGTTCATTGCACATAAATTCTCTTTGCATTATCTCATACTTTCAGTAGAGTTTTCAAATTATCTTAAATTTAAAATGATTATTTTATTATAGAAGTCTAAAAATAGAAAATAATGATTTATTTAAATGGAAAAAATATTCTTTAATACACGATTTCTCAAGTTTAAATAAGTTACAAATATATTCGAAATCATGATTATCTGAAATAGACTAAAAAAAGATTTTCTATTTGTAAACTAGAATATGTTTTGGTATGAGCACTTTCTAAATTATTGTTAAATACTTTTGTGAAACTAAAACAAGTTTATAATAGCCAAAATATTCTTTTTAAATTGATTTCTAATTTTTATAAAGTGTTTAAAACACATTTAGAAGTCAGTTTTGAAAAACACCAAAAGTTTTCAAATTTTGGAAAAACACCAAAAAGCTCAAAAGCTGAAATTTTTAGGTAGACTGAAAATATCATCTGATAGACCAAAAACATCTTTATGACCGTTAGATTTCGATCATTGCTGCTGTACTACCAACAACTAATTTTTGGGAGCTTATTGAAAAATTTATCAGTTTATCCAAAACTCCAAATACTGTGTCAAACGGTCAAAAATTGCTAGATTTCTCAAGAACTTATAAATAAAAGTTATTTTAAGACTTGAAAAAGACTTTGCATGAACCTAAATTATTATCCAACTACTTTCAAAGTACAAAAGTCTATTTCTACATTGAATTAATTTTCAAATCATATTAAGCTATTCTTAGAATATTTATTGTGTATTATTCTCAAATTTCCTAAGCTAAAATTATATTTATTACTTTTGTAAGAAGAGCTCTTGAGTATATTCACTTTTATTCATTACTTTTGTAAGGAGAGTTCTTGAGTATGTTCACTCTTATTTTTGTATGGTGAGGTTGGTACTGGAGTCATAAATAACCTGTGCATTGATAAGGTTACCACTGTAGTCTAAACAACCCGATTTAAGTAAGGTTACCACCGGAGTCTAAACAATCTGAGTGTAGGTGAGGTTGTCACCAGAGTCTAAACAACCCGTGAGTTAGTGAGATTGACAATATTGTTTAAACAATCTGTGTAGGTGAGGTTGATACTAGAGTCAAACAATCTGAGGTTAGGCGTGATAGAACCAGAGTCAAGACTATTAGGTATGGGAGAGCCTAAGAAAAATTCACTCCATTTGTAAATAGGTCAGTCAAGCCCATAATCTTGATCCGATAGTAAAAAGCTGAAAGCGAGTTGCTTAGGGCTAGGGAAGTAGGCAAGCCATTGTATTTATTGAACCTTGTAAAAATTGAGATTATACTTTGTCTATCTTACACTCTTTACTTTATTGTAAACTATTTGATTGTGTGTTTGATATTTAGTTTGCCTAATTTACTTGATATTATAGCTATATGTTTAGTATTATTATTAATCTAGTTTAAAAGTTTCAAAATAATAGTCTACGGTTTTACATCGTTGAAAAGTTTCTAAAAAAGTTTTAAAACCCAATTCATCCCCCTTTTTGGGTTGTCAGTCTAGGGCTAACAATTGATATCAGAGCTTGGTGCTCAATTTTAAAGACTTAACCATCTTTAAATAGTATACCAAATTTTTTTTTCAAAATCTTTCAAATGAGGGATTTTCAACTAGACCACCATTTTTCAATGGTATTGGCTATGATCTTTGGAAAACCAGAATACTTAAATTTCTTAAATTTATGGGTGATGATTTATTGAATATTATTATTCAAGATCCATATATTTTTAAGAAAATAATTGATAACAAATTTGTTGAAAAAGAATTTTATGAATTTGATGATATGATAAAATCACGTTTTCGAAAAATAGATATACTTTGAATTATTTGTTATGTAGTATAGATGTAAATATATATGATACTGTACAAATAGCTACTAATGCACATGAAATGTGGAAAATACTTGAAAGCTCATATGAGAATACAAGTCAAATTAGAGAATGTAAAATTAGTATGCTTGTGCATGAGTATGAGTTATTTAAAATAAAAAGTGATAAATCTATTGCTCAAATATTTATAAGATTTACTAACATCACTAATGACATTTATGCTCTTGGAAAAACTTATAGCAATACTGAAATGGTGACAAAGGTTCTAAAAACCTTTACAAAAATAAATCAAAAAGAGGTGATCGCTATCCAAGAGGATAAAGACGTCACCAATTTTCCTCTAGAAGAACTTATCAGATTTTTTACTTCTTGTGAAATCATGATGATCAAGAACAAAAATCAAAATAGGGAAGAAGAAAAGGAAATGAAGGTCACATATGTTGATGATAGAAACGATGAACTAAATGAAGAAACTCAAGAGGAGATTGGCAATATGTGTGCTTCATGGCTATCGATAGTGAGGTAAAATCTCTTGAACTCAATGATAACTTACTTGGTGATTTTGATAATAATAGTGATGAAGAAGAGTAACTATACAATAAACTACTTAATGATTTTAATGAATTGTATAATAACTACAAATTACTTGTTTTGAAAAATAGTACTCTTAAGAAGAAATTATCTATTTCATTAAAAGAACTTGAGAAATTTTTAAAAGAAAAGGAAGTTATTTTGACTCGTGATAAATATGCATCTTTGAAGAAGGAAAATGCTTCCTTAAAAGAAAATGTTTTAGATTTAACTAACATTGTCCACAAATTCACCAATAGAAAGAAGAATTTTGATTGGAAGTTATTTTGACTCGTGATATATATGCATCTTTAAAAAAGGAAAATATTTCCTCTAAAGAAAAAGTTTTAGATTTAATTGACATTATCCACAAGTTCACCAATAGAAAGAAGAATTTTGATTTAATGCTTGGTAGACAAAGATATATTTTTAACAAAGGAGGCATAAGATATAAACCTTTTATAAGATAAAAGTATCTCAAAAATTATTTTCTCAAAGCAACATATATTAATGATTCAAAGTATATGTGCAACTATTGCAACTAAAATAGTCATACTAGCTTTTCATACTCGATCAAGAAAAATGTATATTTTGGTATTAAACAAGAATAGGTACCAAATAATTCAAAGACTAACCCCAAAATACCCAAAGTTTTATGGGTACCAAAATTCCATATTTGAGTTTTTATTGTAGAAACAAGTAAGAGAGTGGTTGCTCTAAGAACAACGGATGACTTTGCTAAGCTCTCAACTTTTACAAAGAATGATGGTGGATATTTAGTTTTTGGAAACAACACAATAAGCAAGATTATTAGCATTAACTAATATCGATAACAATTCTTTACCTATCTTTGAGAATGTCTTGGTAGAAATATAATATACTTAATTTTTATCAACTACATAATTAGGGTTATTGAGTTTTTCTTTACTCTTTCAAAAGTTCAATTTGAAATTTTGAACAAATGATATTATATTTTTTGATTAAAAAAATTATTATTTGAACAAATGATATTATATTTTTTGATTAAAAAAATTATTATTGTGAAAAAGTTTTCAAGTCTAGATGATTTTTTTTTTTTGTTTTAAAAGAAAATGTTTATTGATTATGACATATAAGATTTGGACATGCTAATATGGGTACAATTTCAAAGATTTACTAAAAGGATCTTGTTATGGTTTATCTAATCTAATTATTAGAAATAATAATATTTGTAAAGCATGTCACTTTGAAAAATAAGTCATTTTTTTTATTATATCCTTGAGATAGTTGATTTTTTTTAAAACAAAATAAAATTAATTGATTTTCTTTATTGGTCTCAAAATTGCTATAATCATGTCGAATGCAAATATTTTACTAAAATATTTTTAAGCCATAGTCATCAATACTATTTGTGATGTTTTTAATCCGGTGTTGATTAAACCTATTTTGAATAATTACTTCAAAAAAAACCTATTTTGAATAAAATACCATTATGAGTTTTACAGTAATTAAAAACTCCATATTAGTTATTTTAGAGTATTTAGATGCAAATACTTTGTTTTTAAATAGTAAAGATAAATTGAAAATATTGATTTAAAATCCAATATTAGAACATTTCTTGGTTACTCTACTACTAGTAATACATAAAAAGAATTTTTCAACAAAAAAACTAAGTTGTAAATGAATCTATACATGAGGTATTTCATAAAACTAATAACTCAAATAGATTTTAGGCCGTATATTTAAGCGATTTTAGCAATTTTTAATTCATTGTCTCATTTCTTCAAGTTTTATTTGAATTTTTATTTATGAACTTAATTTTGATCAACGTATTAATTGCTTATATGTAACTCAAATAGATTACACAATGCATATTACTTAAAATCTTATATTTGTGCAAATACTTGATAGTTTTTACACGATAAATACCGGACATAATAAGTTAAATTATTTTATCTATATTAGTGATGTATTTGAACTCAAAATAACATGTTATTTAAATTCAATATTTATATCTTGTAACTTTATCATTTTGAATATTTGCGTATATTTTTTCATCCTATAACTTTATGAGCACAAATTATTGATGGATATCTTATAGGTTTTTTTAAGATTTCAAGATATACTTTGTTATGTTTTATCTTTTTTGAATCACTATCTTTTATAGTTATTTAAATTTGGATAATATGTCATGGAATAGATATTTGTTATTGGCTACTTAAATTCATGTTTTTACTTTGTATTTGTTGTATCAATCGGGTAATCATAATTTTTTTTTTCATAACTGACATAACATATCAAATAGAAGAGTATATTAATTAATATTGCCCAACGTCTTGGAAACTTCTCGTTGCCCTTTACATTTTAATACAGTTTCCACAATTAATATTGAAAATTATCAACAATTAACATAAGGACATAAATAATTGAACTTACAATCAAGACGGACGTATGCGGGCCCATAAACAGTATCTTTTCCACCACTGTAAGTGGGTGATGGAATATGTCCTACATCCAAAAACTTGTCCATAATGTCACATACACACTAACTAGCTTTATACGAAAATAAAAATAAAAATAAAAATAAACCTCAAATTTAGATTTCTTAATTCTCAGCCGCTACTTCTTTTGTTAGTAGGTCCCTCTTCTTGTCCAACTCCAACACTTTCTGCTACTGACGACAACATCTCGTCCTCCTCCTCCTTCGTCTCGGCCTTGTTTCGGAACTTCTTATAAATATCACCGTGATAAAACTTCGTCGTTCGCACAACCAAAACGAGCGAAACGACAGCACCAAACAACGCGACGACAGTAATGATGATAAACGACATCTTAAAGCACTCTCCACCCAAACAGTTCAAGGCCTCCCCAGGCTTCAACACGGCCCCTGAAGCTGCCATTTGTTTCTTCGCTTCTTTATCATAGTAATAACCCGTCACCTTCACGTTGAGGAAATATAGCCCTATGGGGCTAGCAACAGTGCCGAAGTGATACAGAGTCGAGTAGTGTTTTAGCCCGAAAAGCTCCGATATGATCGTGAAAATCAACGACCAAAAAGCCCCGGAACAAAACCCGTTTATCACCGAAGCCACGTAGAGACCACCAGGGACGTTAAAAGCAATTAGAATATGACTAACTGAGGATAATAAGATGTTTAATGTCAAAAGCAGGGTACGAGGAATTCTGTACTTCGTGATCAAGATCTCGGAGAGTGTTCCTGCTGTTATTTGGCCCAGGTAGCTCCAGATGCTTGTGAGAGAGACGAAGCCTGTTATTTCCTTTAATGGGTATCCGAAAGATGTTCCAATTTGGCCCAAGTTGTCCGTCATTGCTTTGGTGCCCCCTGTGGGGCCCATTCTCGAGCCTCGAACCGTGAGAAGGGTCACGCGGATCGCACGTGATCCCGGCATCGGCATGTGGGTCTTCCGAGTTTAAGGNTACTAAAGAATATATTATTTTTACTTTTCAAAAGATGGAGAAGAACACTGTTGATGATCAGAGGACTACATATATGAAAGCTGCGCATTCGAAGAAAGGGACATGCTTTCTAGAACACTAAAAAAAAAGGCACTTACAAAAAAAGACAATCGGAGAGCAGAAGAAAAAAGAAGAAAACACGAAAAAGAGATAAGTTTGTAAATTGATTTGATACACCTTTTCCCTTGCTACCAAAAAACAACGCAAAGAAAAACCACTGACTTAAGCATCGGAGAGTCTTTGCAGGTGGCCATCCCCGCCTCTCCGATCTCGCTCGGAATTCAGGGATTTGCGAAGTAGCAAGGGCACGTGAACAGTTGGAGAATCCAGCATCAGCAGTTCATGACACGTGGACGACTGGTGTAAAATCCGCTCCAACAATTGACTACCTTCATCCAAGTGGAATTCCAATCGAGCTCCTCCTCCCTGTTCGAGGAGCATTTCTGGATCTTGTCCACTTTTTTTTTTGTCGTTTTCTCTATCTATGTCGTGAGCTGGATAACAGTTACCATACAAAAACGATCTCCAAATACAACAAACGACAACGGTGACAGAGTTTTGATTTTGAGCGAAGTCAGTCTGTTGGTAAGAGCTCTCGCCGCCATATTGCTCTTGTTCATTATCCTCCCGCTTCTGGGGTGGGTCGCTCTCTTCTTATGGACTCTCTATCCCTTAAAGACTATTTCTGAATTGGTGGATGTTAATTAGTTATCCAACTCCTTGAAAAACAGAAAAAATGCATCTTTACGATCCCTTGAAATACTCAACAATGCATTTTGGCAACTTCTTGAAGAAGTCAAGGATGCTGTATTCGGCCACCAAACTCAAGATCATGTGCTTCCCGTTTCAATGTAATATTTTCTCATTTTAAAAAAAAAAAAAAAAAAAAAAACTTTTCTTTCATTCTCTTCTGTTTTGATCTCCTCACGGATGTTAAATCATACTCTTGTCGTTTTCTAAGTTGCACTGGTTGATGTTGTTATTATTGCTCCAAATTGTACTCTGATTTGTTTATGGATGGAATTTGACGCCTGAAATAATCAAGTATCCTGCTATCAAACGGAGATCTTAGGTACTATAATGGATTTTTGTCCAAGACATTAACAGCATGTTCAGGACAGAGATGATTGTTCATGTTCATCAAGGGGATGTTGATTTGTGTCCATTACTGTTTCGTTTTGATTACATCCTGTATTTGTATGTACTATATGACTTCAGTCATGAATTGGACTCTCACACGGTACAAAACTATCTTAAGACTAGACTCTTAAGACTCAATTTTTGAAGCAGAGAGCTCATGTGTCTTGCACATATTTTGAATTCATGTTGTTTGAATATCCTACATTACTGGCTTTGATAACCATCTTTTACGTGACCTTTTATTCTCTTCGATAGTGTCTCTTGTGATCGGTATATAATCTGAAATTTTGGACTCCTCTTCACTTGTTGTGGGAAGAGATTTAAAACTGATAGTCAACTCTAATATTATTTCCTTTTCTGGCATGTAGATTAAAGCTTCGTGGGATGCCTAAAATTCTTGAAGGAAGTAAAATCAAGGTAAAGTCCCTCGTTTTCCTTTTGAAGATATACAAATAATAGTTTATACATATGGTTTGGATTTCTAGTGATGATCTTTAGTCACTGCTTTGACACGTAGAGAATTGTTGAGAAATTTCGAGAGGAAGAAGAATAGAGGAGAAGATTTAAGGATCAATAAGGGCATGGGTAAGCTTTTCGAAGGCTGTTATTTATGATTATTTATGAAGAGTGACCATGTTTTATTCCTCTGACGGAGGGAGAGCAACGCCAGTGGGGGGCGCAAGCCCCCCTAATTTTATACTCCCATCTATTATTTGTGTTCATAAATTTTTTAGTGTCACTTATATATAAAACCCCCACTAAAAATAGACATAATATAGAATAGCCCCTAAAATAGGGAAATTATATACAATAACTGTCCAAACGAGATAAATAAATTGTAAAATAGCCCCACAAAATAAAAGAATATATAATTCTAGCCCTCGATGGACAAAAATCCTGCCCACCCTACCCCTGCCAGAATTCTTTTGGTGATAAGATCTTGTTTTTTCTGTCCTTTGCTAGCACGTGCTTAATGTTTTTCTTGGGCGTGTTGTCTGATGTTCTTCTTTTATAATTTGCATTTTTTCTTTTATGTAGCTATGCTGCCTTTAGGCACTTTTTTTTTTTTTGTTTGGTAATAAGCCTTTAGGCACTCATTGTGACTCCAAATTGATCTCTATGGATTTGTTTAGGAATGGAATCTAATGTCTGAAATCATTCCTATGTGGGATTTCTGTTTAAGATTGTAATGAACAGTGACTGATGTGAAAAAATCAAAGCATTCAACGAGCTGAGAACATGTGCTAATTTCTACTGATATCAGTTTCCGGGTGTGAAATGCCGTCTTTCATATGCTCCTAAGCTCAGGGCATGGCAATTATTGTAATAGATTTTTGTCATGGATTGACTGCATATGTATCTGGACAGAGACATTACTAAACAAAATTGTAATGATGACATTAAAGTGATTTCTAGCCGTAACTGTTTCACTTGAATTTGGTGTGTTCTATATGACTCCATTCACGAATTGGACTCTCAAATGTGCATTATTACACTCCGAAACTCCAACCTTAGAAGCAAATAGCTCATGTATTGTACGAATTTTGAATTCTTGTTATTAAAAAAAATGCTTCATTAGTAATTTTCTTAAAGCCTATTTTCAGTTCCCCGTCAATATTTACTTTGTAAATCTCTTTTCTCTAATTAATATTGTAATCTGAATTTTGAACTCATTTGCTCCTTCCTGTCATGGGAAGAGATTTAGGCCATCTGTAATCTCATTTTCTTTTCTTGCCTGTAGATTGTTAAAGCTTTGTTTTGTGCCAAGGAAATTTTGAAGGAAGGAAGCAATGTCTGGTTAAAGTCTTCTTTGCATCCTTTCCACTTATTCATCTTACTTACGATAAAAACTGTGGTTGTTTTGCCTATATGGTTTGAATCTCACGTTACTTCTCATTAAAATGTCATGTTTTTGCTTCCCATTAAACTCATTGGATTTTGCTTGAGGTGTAAAAATACAAGTGGTCCGTTTTGTCTCTTTTCTTTTCTTTTCTTTTTTTTTTTTTTTCCCGGTTGAATCGTGGACTGGAATGATAGAAAATCCTCATGTGCTATGAAATTAGTCTTGTTGTTTTGAAATTTGGCTTCCGAGA
>JXTB01000423.1:369983-380029 GCA_002914805.1 Parasponia andersonii
ATAAAATATATTATTTAATTATTTTTAATTATATTTATTTTTTAATTTTATTTTTAATAATTATTATATGTTTAATATTTTTTTAAAAAAATGGGATATGCATTTTTTATTTAAGAAAAGACAAAATTAGATAAAAAAAATATTTTTTATCCAAAAAAAATTTCACAAAAATAAAGAGTCGATCTTTGAGACTAAATAAATCCAAGTTCTAAATAGGAATCTTTAGTCCTATAAAAATAACACTATTTTAGAGGCTAGACTCTTTTGTTTAGTCCACCAAAAGGCCTAAATCTAGGACAAGACAAGAAAAAAATCTAATTACTCACCAATTATCATAGTCCTGCACCTCAGAAGATAGGTTAAAATAGTTTCATCTTCCCCTTTTTCCACTCTCCATAAAAGTGGGGTTCACATGTTTTAATTTCAACTTTTTTACTTCTCATTTTTCTATTAAAATGGATCCCTCTTATTTTAATATCATTTTTACTACGCATTTTTCAAATAAAATAGGTCTCATTATTTTTTTTCTTTTTTTTTTATTTAGTCCAATCTTTTTTTTTTATTTAGTCCAATCTATTGGCCATATATGGCACAAAATAATCTTTAGTATTATCATAGTCTAATCCGATACAATCCAACATTAGTCTAATCTATCCTGCATATCAAATAAGCCATAAGTATAATAATAGTAGTAATGATAATGAACCCGAATTTTTTCATTAGTGGTATACAGTAGTCTCCCAAGTCCTAACCCAAAGCCGCCTGCCAATATAGCCACCCACGTAGTAGAGGAAACATGAGAAAGATCATTTTTTTTATGCTTGAACATGCTTTACTAGGAGTAAACCTTGAGATTATTACAATTGTTTAGCCACAGTGGCCATGGCTAATATGAACCTACCACTAACACATCTAATTGGATAACTAACTTGGGTTCTTCGTAAAATACACTTTTATTATAGTGTATTTAATGAAACATATTCCTCTTTATAATTGTTTAGTGAATATATTTTTTGAAGTTTTACATTATTTTAAATATAAAAATACTTTTAGTACTTTGCTCGTTAAGGATCTACGTTCCAACTAAACAAAAGAAGTTAAGTTGCTAAACACTCGGTCTAATGCCTCTCGAATCATGTATAGTACTCTCAACACTATTTTCTAGTGTAAGATAATTTTTTTTTTTTTTTGAATAACTAGACACTTTATTTAGTATTGTTCGATATTTAGTTTAGTACAACTTGATATTATGTCTAGCATTTTCGATAAACGGTCTAGTATTTAATACTCAAATATATTTTTTTTTCTTTCACCAAGTTTCTAGATATTCTATTTAACTTTCGATATCTTATTTATCACTCTTGACTTAAAATATATAAAACTTTTTATACCTCTATATCTGTTTTATTAAAAGGGGTGTATTTCATCTTATTCCTACCGAGAGTGGTGTATGTTTTAAAACTCACTAAAAATGTTTAAAATCAGCAATTGCCATTTTGATTCTGTTTTTTTCCCAAGAGATTTACTTAAATATGATGAACCAATTTGAAGCATTGGTATTTTAAATCCACCTCCACCCTAAATAGAAACTACCTGAATTAATGGCCTGAATCAGCGGAGATGATTGACTGAATTACTAAGAAAGAATAAAAGGTAGAAGAAGAAGATGTAAGGGTCGGGTAAAAGTCCACCTGATCTTTTGTTTGCCCTTTCGTTTATTTGTCTTTTATTTGTTTGAAACTTTAAATGGTTAACAATGTTTCCTTTCTGTTAGAAAGCGTGAAATAAGAGAATTTTTTTTCTAATGACGTGGCAGTGTTTTATTCGCTGCCGCTAAACAGAAGATTGGACAAATTTTAGGACAGAGGATCTCGCTCCGTAGAATAGGGTATATATAAACCTGGCTTAACCACACTAAGACTTAGAGCAATTTTATTTATTAGGGACCAGTGATTTTTACAATTCAGTTGTCTTTTTATCACTGAAGAATAGGTACATCTTTTTAAAATACTAGGACCACTTTCAAAGGTTAAAAAATTAACATTTAGCAGCATGACTCGGGTTGAACTCGAGACTTTGTGATAAAAAAGTATTTTTGCTAAGACTTATGCAATCTAATTTGGAAAGACTGCTATTGAATCAGCTAGCAGCGATTTCAAAGGGGTTTCTGAGTGCGCCTTAGTGGTCTTTTTCGTGACTCCACCGATATTGATATGGGCCCTTCCAAAGGGATGCTATAGATATAGAAGGGCTAGTAGCCTCAATTGATAATTAGCTGCTCCCCTCGTCCAGGATTCCTTCCTTTAGGGAGAGAAAAGTGGTGGCGAAAGACAGGACTCGAGGTCGAGGATAATACTCTATCAAGTATGAACACTTTGAACATTTAGTTGTGCACTTAAGGATCTATCCAACTACATATTAACTTTTTCATATGTACCATTTTAGTTAGTTCGTCCGTACTGATTCTTGGCTTAGTCATATCTCTCTATCTCTTAATTTCATAATGATTATTGATTTTGTTGAAAGATGTTGGCAAAGTGAGCGATACTCCATTTTATTGGTTTACCAATTACCTACCATATCCTCTATTTTAAGCATCATTTTTCTTTCTTTGGAAATGTTATTTTAAGCATCTCGTGATGCACATGGAACCTCTTTAATCCACATTACACAAGAATTCGTGGAAATAACCCATCTAAGTAGTCTCACGGTCAGGCTGACTTTGTCACAGCAAGGTGCTTGGATCCTTACGGTTTGGAGCTATATGGTGATCCATATTAAATAAATTTCTTAAAAGAAATAATAATAATCCTCTATTCCTCTAACCTTCCTCGATCCCTACTGTTAGGAGTTTTGACGGTAACCAAATCAACAAAATTTCTAAAAGAAAATTTTTTTAAAAAGTAAATAAATGAATCCTACTCTTATCCTGTACTGCATCCCACGCCAAATTGCGGCGCACCCTAAACTGGTGTCATTACAATATTCTTGCAACTAACAACTAACTCTGTCCATCCAAGTAAAGAAAATTACATTGAAATCCCTCTTAACTGGACACGTGTCCTGATAAGAGGGATTCTATTGGTTTTCGTTTAATTTTATTTTTGGAGATTGCCGTGGCTGACTCGCGTGGGGGTGGAGGAACGGCGTCAAGGGCATTTCCGTCATCTAAAATGTCCCGGCAGTGGGAAGAATCTGGAACATATATCCCGTTACCGTAATCACGTAATTATGCCTACTTTCCAACCCTATATATACGTAGAAACACCCAACTCATATATATAGATCTAACAATCTCTCCTATTCAAAAAATTCGACCCTCTCCCCGCGATAGTAAGTCATATTTCATCGCTGAAAGCCGACGACCAAATCATTGAACGACACAGTTAGTGATGTCGTTTCATGGCGTCATCGTGTTTACGGTCTCCGTATTGGCTGCCTTCGTCCAAGTGGACTTTCAATCAAAGAGTTGGTCTGCCTTTGAAACGCACTACCGGATAATGTTCAACTTTTTCCTCGTTTCGTCTGTCTACGTCGAAGCGTCGGCGATGGTTACTCTACAGGTCGAGCTGGGTGAAATCACGAAGAACGAGAATGTAGCTTTGAACGAAATCCGCCACGTGTCTAGAGCTCAGGCCTCGGGTTTTACTGTTGATTTGACGCAATGGATTGTTAGATTTTGTTCTAATTTTCGTTCTCACACCTAAAAGAGAATTTAGAAGAGAAGATTAAGATATATTGAATAATTTCTACTCTTGCCGATGATAAAGGTTATTTATACAAATTTAGAATTAATCTAAACCATCTAATAAAATAATTTTGAGAAATTTATAATTATATATCTAGCACCTACCAACCAAATACACTTAAATAAATAAATTGTTCACCTAACACACTTTAAATAAACAAATTATTTACCTAATACACTTCAAATAAACAAACTAAATAACTTAACATATTTCAAATAAATAATTCTAAAATACCTAATACACAAAAGTATTCTACCAACCAATAGAATGTTCATTAGATTGGATTTTAGAATTTTGAGCTTTGACTTTAGGTCATTGATGTTTGTGGGCTGTTGCATAAATTCTCTCCCACTTGAAAAAATAACTCGTCCTCAAGTTGCTCATGGTATGACTTTCGGTCTATGGTGCTCGTACAGATCTTGAACATTAAAGGTCTTTAAAATTATGTAACTATCTGGTAGATCAATGACGAATACATTATCATTAATCTTTTGAATGATGCAAAATAGGCCAATTTTCTTTTGCTTGAGTTTATTGTATTCTCCTGCTCGAAGTCTTTCTTTACGTAAATGAACTATTACAAAATCGCCCTCTTTGAAAGTTTTGAATCTTCTGTACTTGTCAGCATTAGCCTTGTATTTTGCAGTAGACTCTTCTAACTTTCTTTTCACTTCTTCATGGATGTGGATCACCTTATTAATTAAATGATCAGCAATAATGCTCATCCCTGGAAGTTTGGTAAAGGTACCAAGTCGAGAGTATGTAACAAAGGACGAATATAAACAATTTCAAATGGAGATTTATAGCTGAAACGATTTGGCACGTTGTTGTAAGTAAACTCAGCTTGCGGTAGGACATTCTCCCATTGTCTATAACTGTCTTTGATCAAGCATCGTAAAACATTGCCTAGTGTGCGATTAGTGACTTCAGTTTGCCTATCTTTTTAGGGATGATAAGTGATACTAACTTGTAAGGTAGTATAAAGTCTCATCCACAATGTGCGCCAAAAATGACTGAGTAATTTACTATCGCGATTAGACAATATTGTCCTTGGTAACCCATGCAGACGAATAATCTCTCGAAAGAATAATCGAGCAAATATAAGTAGTATCTGAAGTTTTCTTGCAAGGAATAAAATGAGCCATCTTTGAAAAATGATCTACCATAATAAAGATAGAATCCAAACCTGTTTGTGTTCTCGGTAGTCCCAAGATGAAATCCATAGACAAAATTTCCCAAGGCACATCAAGAATAAGAAGTGGCATGTACAACCCAGTATTTTGAGCTTGTCCCTTTGTAGTTTGGTATAGATAACAACGCTTAATAAATTTCTCGATATCATGCTTAAGATGTGACCAAAAGCATCGAGCTTCCACTAATGAAATCGTTTTATCTAACACCATGTGTCCTCCTAACCCTCTCTGAAAAATCCTCGTCGAATACATAAACGGTTTTCAAAGAATAGAAAACCATCATATATTTGATATTTATTTGCAACTCTATTAATGCACTTCTCCCATTCTTCCTTGAAATCTTCATCTTCAGTATATAAGTCTTTCAAATAATCAAAATCGATTATTTTATTTTGAATAGCAGTCAGTAATATAACTCGGTGACTTAATGCATTAGCAACCTTGTTTAATTGTCCTAACTTATGCTTGAGAGAGAAAGTGAACTTTGGGCAATCCATCGAGCGTGCATTTGATTTGGTTTAGAAGAGATGTTGAGATACTTAAGAACTTGACGATCGATATTAAGGATAAATTCCTTCTGCACTAGATATGGCTCCCATTGTTGTAATGTACGAACAACCACATATAATTCTTATTCATACGTTGACCATTTCTTTCTGGCTTCACTGAGCTTTTCACTAAAGAAACCTATCGGCTTCATATCTTGAGATAGAATAGCTCCAACATCTATGCCAGAATCATCACAATCGACATCAAAAATCTTGTCAAAGTCAGGAAGTGCAAGAGAAAAGTGCATTTGTGAGTTTTTCCTTCAAGACAGCAAAACTCTTTTCTACTTATTCTGTCTAAAAGAATTGCTTTTGCTTCAAACAGTCGGTGAGCGGTACAGCAACAGTATGAAAGTTTCTCACAAATCATCTATAGAATGTCATAAGACTATAAAAACTCCGAACTTCTGTAATAATCTTCGGTACTATTTATTCTCGGATAGTTTTTACCTTATCTTGATCAACTTTGATTTTGTTAGAACTCACAACAAAGCCTACGAAGACTAAGCTGTCAGTCATGAATCTATATTTTTTTAGGTTGACACACAACTAATTCTTACGAAGTACATTAAAAATTTCGATCAAGTGTTGTAGATATTCTTTCTAATTCTGACCATAGACCAAAATGTCATTGAAATAAATGATGACAAATCTTCTAATGAAGGGTTGGAATACCTGATTCATTAACCTCATGAAAGTACTCAGGGTATTGGATAGATCGAACGGCATAACTAACCAGTCGTATAGTCCTTCATATGTTTTGAATATAGTCTTCCATTCATCTCTAGGATGGATACAAATCTGATGGTATCCGCTTTGTAAATCAATCTTGGAAAAGAGCTTTGATCCTCCTAATCTATCAAGCATGTCATCCAATCGTAGAATAGAAAATCGATATCATACCGTAATCTTATTGATGGCTTGACTATCAATGCACATCCTCCAACTTTTGTCTTTCTTTATTGTTAGAAGTGCAGGCACAATCATGGGGCTCATACATTTTCTAATCATCCCTTTCTTAAGGAGGTCTTAGACTTGTGTTTGTAGGATCTCATACTCCTTAGGACACATGCGGTAGTACGGTAAACTCGGTACACTTACTCTGGGAACAAAATCAATATGGTGTTGAATATTTTATAAGGGTGGTAAGCCAGCGGGTAACTCCTCAAGAACAATATCTTCAAATTCGAACAATAATGTTTGAACTTGCACAAGAATATTGGCAAGAGTATATGCCTCTTTAGGTGTAAAAAGAAGGTTAGTCCTAGTTGAGATTGTTTGGTTATTTTGCAACTTCATAGGAGCTAGAGTAATTGAAGCTATATATGTTAGCTTTGCTATTACGCATAGTATTTAAATCGAATTATCACAGTCAACCAAGTAATATATGACAATCATCCACATCAACAACATCACATAATACCTCATCTTTGTATTTATTGATGGAGAAAGGAACTCGACATTGTTATGTCACCTTTGTTTCACTAACGTCCTTAATCCAGCCAATGCGATACGGGGTAGTATGTAATTGGGTTGGTAGTTATAACTTATACACCATAGTCTTGGATACCATGTTCTCACTACTCCCACTATCAATGATAAGATCACACACTAGTTGTTCAACTGTACAACGAGTCTTGAAGATGTTGTATCGTTACATATCTTCTTCCTTCTTTGGTGTATACATCAATCGTCTTATCGCCAAGGAAATGCTTTCATCTCCATAAATGACTTCCTCAGGTTCAACTTCATCTATGTACTCTTTATTCTTGAAATACGCCTCGTCCCCTTCAACATCGTCATCATATGTGGTTAGATTAATGGGTATGTTTTGATGACATTGATTTGAATTGTGTCCTATTTATCTACAATGATAATATTTATTACCTTCCAGGACTACATAAGGGTTGTTAGTATTATTGTTGGCTATTTCCCTTTGCGGTAGCGCAGTTGGTTGATTGTAAGAAGGTATTGGCCTCACTACTTCATCGTGTAATCTTGTTATGGCCTTCTCTTTGCTCAAATCAGATTTTTATGGTGGCGTAGAAGATTGAGAAGTTGTTAAATTACGATGTGCTCTTTTGTTGAGCTGAGTTTCTATTTTCAAAGCGAGTTGAATTACACTAAACAAAGTATTATGAGATTGTTTGAATACCTCGTCTTGAATATTTGCACGAAGTCCATCAATGAATGTATAAATCTTTTAATATTCAGATTCATGAATGTCCACTCAAGTAGCTAGTCTATGAAACTCAGTTACATATTCTTGAATTATCTGGTATATTTGTCGGCAATATTGATATCGACTAAAAAGTGCTTGCTCGTAATCTGGAGGTAAGAAGCACTTGATCATCAACTGTTTTATCTGCTGCCAAGTGTGAACTTTGTTTCTTCCTTGTTATACATGTCGCTTATAATTGATCCCACCAAACTAACGTGCTTCTTTTGAGTCGATAAGCCACCAAGTTAACTTTTATGTATTCTGGAATACCCCAATAATCAAAAAAAATTTCTACTTTAGCTAGCCAATCAAAGAATTCTTTAATCATGAATAGACCATTAAATTGCAGAATCTCGATCTTCATGCGATAGTCATTTTGCTGAGGTCCTTGGTTGTTTTCGGGCGTGGCTGGTCCTTCATTATCTTCACTAGAATCTTCATATTGAAAATGTTGATTTCGATACTGCCTAAAATTTTCAAGAAGATCAAATTCATCACGTCTCTATCGTTCATAATTGTTGTTTCATCTCCCAAGAAAATGTTGAGTCAAATTTGTAAGTATTGTCTCTAGATTCTGCAATATTTTATCAAGTGTATCCACTGACTCTTTTGTTATAAACTCTTCTACAATAGGATTTTATTGGCTAGACTCTTCGTCCAACATCTTTTTTTGTTTTTTTACTTTTTTTTGAACTTTTTTTTGAACTTTTTTTTTTTACTTTTTTTTTTTTACTTTTTTTCGTTTTTATAGGAAAGAAAATAGTATAAACTTTTAAAAGTAAAGAAAAATAGAATTACTTTTTTTAAAAAAATTTTTTACTTTTTTTTCCTTGCTTTTATAGGAAAGTAAATAGTACAAATTCTTAAGAGTAAAGAAAAAATAGAACCCTCAAAAATCTAAATAGTGAGAAAAAAATAAAGTTACAAAAATGTATATTTTACCTTGTTAAAGGAACGAAGCAAATTCTTCAAGGATGAAATCTTGATATATGCCTTTGATATATGCCTTTTGTTTTTTTTTTTAAGAAACAAAGATAGTGTATGAGATTATATGTATATATATGGTAAATAATTATTGTAGGAAAGTGATGATAAGGATTAGATAACGAATGTGACGATGAAATAAAGATTTTTTTTTTTTTATGGAAATAGTGTAAGGTGACAATAACAGGAAATCTCTGCCTGATACAGAAGTAGACTCTAGTACCAATTGATGCAGCAGATTGCTAGATTTCACTCTAATTTGCGTTCTCACAACGAGAATAAAAATAAGTAAAATTCTCAAGAAAATTTAGAAGAGAAAATTAAGATGTGATTGAAGATTGGATGATTACAACTCTTGTCAATAAAGACTATTTATACCAGTTTAGGATTAATCTAAACTATCTAATAAAATAATTCTAAGAAACCTACAACTATACATCTAGCACTTACCAACCAAACAGACTTAAATAAATAAATTGTTTACTTAACATACTTTAAATGAATAAATTGTTCACTTAACACATTTCAAATAATCAAACTAAATAATCTAATATATTTCAAATAAATAAGTTTAAAATATCTAACACATAAAAATATTCTACTGACCAATAAAATATTTATTAAATTAGATTTTAGAATTTTAAACCTTGTTTTTTGTTCATTAATGTTCGTGGGATGCTGCATCATGATCGTCGTCCTCCCGGTCCTTGGATGGATCGGTCTCGTGTTCCGGACCCTTCACTCCGTGAAGATGGCCTACGAATTGATTAATGCTGCAATTATTGAATTCTTTGGCAAATTGAGTAAAGCAATACACGGTCGTATTGACCAAAAGGAAGCAGTTCGCTCTCCTGTTTGACTGGCTTAGTGTTTTTTTTTTTTTTTGAAAGATTCTCATAAATTTTCCTGCTATTAGTAAGTGGAGTTGTGATTTTGTACTGTTTTTAGACGGGCCTCTGCCTCGTATACTCGTATCCATTGATGTGATGTTATTGTGGAGTTTTAGGCAATTTTGACGCCAGAAATGAGCACTGATTTATTATATATTGAATCTAATGTCTGAAATCATATTATATGTTTATTTATTTACAATTTATTTGGCATTTGAAATCGAATGATGCAAAAAACTGCAACAAAGCCCAACATGATGACTGGTCACTAATTGTTGATGGAGGTTTTATCAACAATAAATTTATAAATAATTAAGAGCTGTGGCTTGTATGAATTTAAGCAGTAATCAAAGCAAATAAGGAGAGAGGGATTTATAGTGGTTCGGCCCCGAAAAAGATGAGCCTACGTCCACTGTTTTCTCACTAATTTTGTGAAGAATTACAAGCACTCAAGGTTACAA
>JXTB01000424.1:0-12083 GCA_002914805.1 Parasponia andersonii
TAACAATCAGGTATAATAAATAATATAGTCTAAATTTAAAATATGAGACTTAAATATTATTGCAAATTCAAGGTGAGTTTTTAAGTAGTTACCAACTACTAAACTAGTAGTAATCTTCCTCTCTTACTCACTCTACTCTAGAGTTGCACAAATCACACTATATATACCACCTGTAAGGGAAAAGATAAAGGGGTGAGCATTCACATGTTTAGTAGGAATTCAGTTTCTTTTTCGGTATGAATGCAACTTTTGACACCTGCATTGTAAGTACCTTTCCAAAATCCATTAATAAACAAGTTTGTCGAGCAATTAAGATCATGAGTAATCACGTAATTGAAATCCAAACCAAAGTCACAATCATGTTGTACATATCATAAAGCAATTAAGTATAAGTATGAGCTCTCATTATTTCATCATGATACTATAATACCTCTTCAATAGAGGTACCCATCATCCTCATACTATCCAGAGGTGTGTCAGCAAATCCTATGCAGGGACCTAGGTCTCTCACCTAGCACTTCAGTAACTCACCAATGATCTAAATACCATGATACTAAAATCGACTTAAGTGTGTGATTCTTTAGTAAATACAATATATTATAGAGTGTGTAATAACCGTGCATCAAGTATATCAAGAAATCATGCTTTAAAACTCATTTCATATTATTTTGGGATTTACAAAAAATCAGACATCATAACAGCTACATTTTCCCTAAAACAAAAATTTTAAACTGCATAAAAGATGTACAAACCAATCCTAGAACAATCCAACATATTTCAACACTTCACAACTTCATCAAATATCCAATCAAACTATTTAAATCCATAAAAGTCGATATTTTAGAAAAATAGGTCATAATGCACATTATAAATAAAATGAGGATAAAAACCTAGTATTTGAACTCCTACCTCACTAAAATAGTGGTACCACACAAATGGATGTTTAAGATACCGTTGAATGATTGCTTGGAGGGTCAAAAAGTAATTCCAAGCCCTTAATTGCTTACTTATGAAAAACAAACTCCTCAACGAAACTTCAAATTAAAAATATACTTCTTTACTAAAGTCCTAGTACCCAAAATAGCTAGATTAGACATATAATTTGACTAATTCGGGTCCAAACACAATCGGATAGGTGGCATATAGAACAAAACAAAATTTAAGCTGTTACATATTATTTTTCATGCCGATCATCAAACATAGCCAATATATATCAAACTTTATCATTTTCCGAGTAGATTCAATAAATGACATCAAAAATAAAATCTAACAGTTGGACTAAAAATCAAACCCGGGCTAAAAAATACACAAAAATGACAACTTTTTATCCAAGAAAAATAAGATCATAAAATATATACCTTTAAGTTCCTCTAGATGGTATGAACCAAACGAGTCCAAGAACATGACCTTAAATGGCCAGAATCAACACCAAAAATTCAAAATTCCTCTATAGCCAAAATAGTGTTTTCCAGCGTTGCAGAACTCACCGGTGATCGGGAACCAGTGGCATCGCCTGTTAGTGCTATGGGGGAGCTCCACCAGTTGCTGTGCTAGCTGGATGGTGGCCGTGGCAGTCCTAGTGCTCTGTCACCTCATTTCTACTGAGAACGAGCGAAAGACAAGAGAGAGAGAGAGAGAGGAAGAGTAAGATCAAGAGGGGGAGACAATAAGAGAAAGAGAAACTAATATATACAATTTTTTAAATTTTTTTATTATGGTCAAATGACCATTTTACCCATGAGAAAAACTGGGTTTTACATTCTTCTCTCTTTATAGAAATTTCATCCTGAAATTCAAAGTATAAGGTATGAATCAAAGTACAACCTCAAGTTGAAAGTTAAGCAAATGAGGATATTTTTTGTACATCTCGGTCTCAAGTTCCCAAGTTACTTCTTCTTCCTTGTAATATTCCTAAAGAACCTTGACAAGAGGAATCTCTCTATTATGAAGCACCTTGAGCTCTTTTCCCAATATTCGAACTAGTTACTTCTCATAAGTCACATTCTCTTGGATATGTACTTTCATGTCTGGGATAATATGAGATGGGTTCGATATGAACTTTTAGAGCATTGAAACATGGAATACATTGTGTATTCGACCCAACTGTGGTTGTAGATCTAATCGATAAGCAACAGGCCCAATTTTTTTAGTAATTTCGAAAGATCTAATGTACCTTGGAGCTAAATTAACTTTAACTCTAAAACTCGTGACTCCATGCATTTATGTGACTTTCAGAAATACCCTTTCACCAATATCAAACTCTACCTCATGTTTTGAGGTATTTGCAAGCATTTTTAGTGGCTCTGAATGACCTTAAGTCTCTCTCTGATTTTATTATCCTTCTCAATAGTCTCTTGTACTAGCTCTGGCTTAAGAGTAATATACTCTTCTACATCAGCCCAATATAAGGGTGACCTGTATGGTCTCCCATATAGTACCTCGTATAGAGCCATGCCAAAACTGATTTGGTAGCAATTATTGTAAGTAAACTCTACCAATGATAGGTATTCATCCCAACTTCTACCAAAATCCAATATACATGAGTGAAGCATGTCTTGTAGAATCTGTATAGTCCTCTCAAATTGGCCATCTATCTGAAAATGATAATCTATATTAAGATTCAATTCTGTTCCCAAAAGTCTACAAAGCTGTCTAGAACTTTGATGTAAATCTTAGATCTTTGTCAGAAACTATACTTGATGGTGTCCCATGTAAGCGACCAATGTTATTCACATAAAGACAACTAAGTGGGGTGAGTAAAAAGTCAATCATGATCGGTAGAAAATGTGCAGTCTTTATCACCCAATCAATTATCACCCAAATAGCGTCATTCTTTCTTTGAGTCCTTAGTAGACCTATTATAAAATCCATGGTGATTTTATCCCATTTCCACTCTAGGATAGGCAAAGGCTGAAATAGTCCTATTAGCCTCTGGTGTTCTACCTTGCTTGTTAACAAGTCATAAACTTAGCCACAAATATAGCTACATCTCATTTCATGCCTTTCTACCAGTACTACTTCTTCAGATCATAATACATTTTAGCGCTACTAGGATATACTGCGAACTTGGACTTGTGAGCCTCAGTTAGAATAGTTTTTCTAAGATAAGGGTCATTGGCTACAACTAGCCTTCTATTGAAAAGCATAAACCTTTCTTTATTGGTACTCCAACCATTAAAATGATCACCATTCTGAAGCTAGTTCCAAACTACTCTCAATTCTTAATCTTGCCATTAACTTTGTTGCGCTATCTAGAGGAGTGATGTTGTAACCATAGTGTTGCTAATACAAGCAATCTTCTCATTTTCACTATACTCTAAGTTGTAGTCACCAATGATAACTGAAATCTTCCAATCTTCTAGTATCAAGGAAGTAAGCATGCTATGAAGCTTTCTACTTAAAGCATCAGCCACAATATTGGCCTTTCCTCGATGGTACTGAAGTTCGAAGTCAAAGTCATCCATATACTCAACCTATCATATTTGTCTCAAGTTCAGGTCTAATTGAGTAAATAGATACTTCAAACTCTTATTGTTAGAATAAATCTCAACCTTCATACCATACAAATAGCACCTCTAAATCATAAGTGCAAGTATCACAGCTGTTAACTCTTGATCATAAGTGAGATAGTTCTTCTCATGTAGCTTTAACTGCCGGGAAGCATAAGTTACTACCTTGCTATTCTGCATTAAGACACATCCTAATCCTGAACTAGAAGCATTGCTATACACAACATAGGTGCAATTGTCAATCTTCTCTTTAATTCCCTGAAAGTGCTTCACAATCATCATTCCATAAAACTTGATATTTTTTCTTGTCAACTTTGTCAAAGGTATTATAATTTTCGAGAAGTTCTCAACAAAGTAGTGGTAATAACCCACTAGACCAAAAAAACTTTTTATCTCAGTTACACACTTCAGTCTCTCCCATTCTAGTACAGATTCTATCTTAGAAAGATCAACCAAAAATCTTTTATGATATATAACATGCCCTAAGAATTTCACTTCCGTCATCCATAATTCTCAAATGCTTAGCATGTTCTTTTCGACTTTTAGAATAAATCAAGATATCATTGACAAAGACAACAACAAACTGATCTAAATAAGATCCAAAAATTCTATTTATAAGGTCCATGAATGCTGCTAGAGCATTAGTCAGACCAAACGACATAACAAGGAACTCAAAGTGACTATATTGAGTCCTAAATGTAGTTTTTGGTATGTCTTCCTCTTGGATCTTTAACTGATGATAATTAGATCTAAGATTAATCTTGGAAAAGAATCTAGATTCACCAAGTTGATCAAACAACTTATCAATCCTTGGTAATGGATACTTGTTCTTTATTGTAAGCTGATTTAGTCATCTATAATCCACACAAAGTCGAAACCTTCTATGAGCTTTCTTGGCAAATAAGATAGGAGTAGCACATGGAGAGGTACTACTCCTAATGAATCCCTTTGATAAAAGATCATCCAGCTGACTTCTCAACTCAGTCATTTCTACTAGAGCCATGCAATAGGCTAGAATAGGAAATGACTGAGCTCTAAGAATCAAATAATGCAGAACTCAATCTCCCTATTAAGTGGTAGCCCCAGTAAATCCTCGAGAAAAAGATTTGGAAACTCGCTAACTGTAGGAAAAATTGACCTAACACTTAGGAAAATCATGCATGTAGATATGGAAAACAAATGATCATATTATGAACGCAATGGAAAAATTAGCGGATTTAGGTTTTAAAATTTTTACATGAAAACAGTTTTATAACCATATAACACACATTCATCATATACAGGAGCATGTACAACATAAATCAAATCTAGATACAAAAATCCTAGAGATGAGATTAGGGTTTACCTCTTGTAGTGTGTTCCCCCTTGATCTCCTTGTTGATGGTGATCAAACTTCTAAACTTAGATCTTCTTGTCTATACTTCTGCTTTTGATTGATGAGATGAGTGGATACCGAGTTGAAACCTTTGTTGGAGAACGATCAAGAATTCCTTCTTGATTCTATAGAACATCGGGATGTGAGATGTGACTTTGAGATAGTAGGAAACTTTTTCTCTCCTCTCTTTCTTAGCCTTGACCGATTTTCCTCCCTTTCTCCTTGTGTCTATGTGTAGTACTCTTTGGAATTACTATTCAGTATTTTCTCTCATATATCTTATGTATATGGAGCTAAACACTGCTAACCCGAGTCCAACTAAGATTGGGCTTGTTCTCTAATTTGGGTTTTCGGTGTATTTTTATAAATATGTCCAACTCATGTAACTTATTTATAAAAATACTAACTTCTGTGTAGAATCATTATTTTATATAGTTTCATGAAACTAATTTCATGAATACCACCAATCAATTAATGAGCTTAATTGAGCTAGACAAGGGATCTAATGGATCCAAATAATCTAAGCTAATAACTCTTATTATGGTATTCATATAAATATTATTAGTAAAGGGGACACTCTACTAAAGGCCCAATACTACACTCTTAAATTAAATGTCATGCCTTTTATAGATATTTAATCAATTAACCTTGATTAACCGATCCATCTAGCATGTTCTATACCACATATAGAATCCCAATACAATGCCGTAGTTGTATAGGTGATTATACTATAATATCCCTCCTATACCTATTTACCTTTAAGTTACAATCTTTCTATCAAGGAATAATATTGTCAATAATTTTGTTCTCAATGGCCATTTGGACAAATTTATCAACCAATTCACAAAGTGAGTACTAAGATCTTAGATTTAATTATTCCATGAATCTTGAAAGAATCTGAAGTGGCATTAATGCATAGTGTCCTAAACTATTTGGTGTTTCCATCAATTCATAAGCCATAACCTCCAATATGCCAGAGTTCACCTCTAATTTTATAGAAGTTAGTCTTTTAACAAATCAAAAGGCTATAACCCATGAAAGCAAGTCTAGTCAAACATTAAGGACTAACATCTATATGCTAAGAGCTAGCTTGTGATAATATCAGAATTAAGCTATGGCACTCCAGTTCTTTATATTACCAGGTCCAGTTCAATACACATAACTTGTTTATATTGTATTAGTGCTTCTATCAAAAGTTAGATACTTTAATGATTTGAGACACATCATTCCCGTTGAGATAGACAAACACTACAACCTATAGTAAGTAAAGTATTCCATCTTTATTTATAGATTGTAAGCTTCTTCATTTAGACTTAGATAAAGAAACAAGTCTCCCCATAATTAACACTTAATCATTTTTGTTTCTTTATACACATATAAAATCATGGAAAATTTTTCAGCTAAATAGACTATTCGACTAAGATAGTTTAATCTAGCAAATATCATAATTGCATATAAGAGAAAGTTGTTTATACTTAAAAGGGTAAAATTAGAAATCTGCTTTTTTGAGCAAAAATCTCAACACTAACCACCAATATCCAAGGATACTGATCGATAGTTCCTATCTCACCATCGATGGCAAATAAATTCTCATAGCACTCTAGTTTCTTCCTTCCACCTATGCATCCTTTCAGAATAGCATTTGGCTCCAAAGGATACCCATCCTTCAAAAAAAGAGTCACTCTCTTGTTGAAACAGTCAACAGTTGCTTAGTATTTAGATAACCAATCTATACTCATATCAAATTGTTGTAAAAGCAATACAACTAAATTTGCTAGTAGTTTCCTACCATCAATCACGAAAAGATAACCATGAAAAATAGTAGAAACATCAATTACTCCACTTATAAGTGTCCCTAAAGTCAACACATAGTCCAACAGAGAATATTCCAATCCTCAACGGAGTTCGAATCAACAAATAGACTTCTTCAATGAACTTTTAGCACACAAAATAGCTAGATTAGACATATAATTCAATTAATTCAGGTCTAGGCTGACATCGGACTAGTGGCATGTAGAATGAAACAAAATTTAAGCCGTAAGATACCGTTTTTCATGTCGTTCACCAAACATCACCAAACAATTTTTTGAGTACATTCCGAAAATTACATCATATACAAAATCTGATGGTCAGATTAAAAGTCAAACCCAGGGTCAAAAATACACAAAAATTACAACTTTTAATCCAGGCAAAATATCATAATGAAATATATACCTTGAGATTCTTCTCCATGATATGAACCTAACAAGTTAAGAACACAGCCTAAAATGGCCGGAATCGACCCCAAAAATTCAAAACTCCTTCGCCGCCAAAACAGTGCTTTTTCGACATTCCAAAGCTCCGCTATGACCAGGGACCAGTGCTATGGGCTGCTGGTGATGTGGGGGAGTGGTTGTGCTGGCTGGATAGTGACTATGAGGGTCCCGGTGCTCTGTCGCCTCCTTTAAACTGAGAACGAGCGATAGAAGAGAGAGAGAGGAAGAGTGAGATAAGAAGGGGTAGAGGATTAGAGAAAGAGAAACTAATATATATATAATCTTTTTTTTATTTTTTTCATGGTCAAATGACTATTTTTCCCTTGAGAAAAACTAGGTTTTACAGTGTATATATATCAAGTAGTACTCTTCTTGCTATCTAAATCACTGACCATATTAGTATCCATATAGCCTTATAAGCATAAACCCATCAATCAAAAATATAGGGCTTTGTCTATCGTACCTCTCAATTATTTGAGAGTCTACTTTACTACTTTCCAATATTATATACTTGGATTTCTCATATACCAGCTCAAAACTCCCACTACATAGGCTATATCTGGTCTAGTACATACCATAGTATACATAAGACTTCTAATAGTAGATGCATAAAGTACCTTCGCCATGTAGGTCTACTCATCCTCTATCGAGAATGATTGCTCTTTAGTTAGTTTGAAGTGATTACCCAAAGGAGTACTCATAGGCTTTGCTCCATTCGTGTTGAATCTGTTAAGCACCTTCTTTATATATTCTTCTTGTGATATCTTCAACATTCTATTCACCCTATCTCTAGAAATCCTCTTCCAAAGGATTTGTTTCGCTACTCTCAAGTCCTTCATTAAGAATTCCTTTGACAATTCTTTCTTAAACTTATCAATTTTCTCCATGCAAGCTTTAACAATTAACATATTATCTACATATAGAGATGCCAGGTAGATTATTACTGCTACATGAAGCGATTTGATAATTCCTACATATTATCTACATATAAATGTAGATAATATGTAGGAATTATCAAATCGCTTCATGTAGCAGTAATAATCTACCTGGCATCTCAAGTAACCATTGTTACTCATGAACCTATCAAACTTCTTATACTACTATCTTGGAGCTTGTTTGAGATCATACAAGCTCTTATAAAATTTTCACACTATTTTCTCTTTTCCTTTTACTTCGAAGTCTTATGGCTACTTTATACAATTCCTTCCTCCAAGTCACTATGAAAAAATGCCATTTTGACATCTGTTAGATGGAATGTGTAACTATAAATTCATACACTCTCATGTAAGTACACATGGTCACATGAAATATAAATTTAGAAGTTAGAATGTCAAACCTATGAGGATTGATTTTTAATTCAGTGCTGAGTATCAAAATTATCTCAATCCCAACTTTATCCNTAGTGGCATGTAGAATGAAACAAAATTTAAGCCGTAAGATACCGTTTTTCATGTCGTTCACCAAACATCACCAAACAATTTTTTGAGTACATTCCAAAAATTACATCATATACAAAATCTGATGGTCAGATTAAAAGTCAAACCCAGGGTCAAAAATACACAAAAATTACAACTTTTAATCCAGGCAAAATATCATAATGAAATATATACCTTGAGATTCTTCTCCATGATATGAACCTAACAAGTTAAGAACACAGCCTAAAATGGCCGGAATCGACCCCAAAAATTCAAAACTCCTTCGCCGCCAAAACAGTGCTTTTTCGACATTCCAAAGCTCCGCTATGACCAGGGACCAGTGCTATGGGCTGCTGGTGATGTGGGGGAGTGGTTGTGCTGGCTGGATAGTGACTATGAGGGTCCCGGTGCTCTGTCGCCTCCTTTAAACTGAGAACGAGCGATAGAAGAGAGAGAGAGGAAGAGTGAGATAAGAAGGGGTAGAGGATTAGAGAAAGAGAAACTAATATATATATAATCTTTTTTTTATTTTTTTCATGGTCAAATGACTATTTTTCCCTTGAGAAAAACTAGGTTTTACAGTGTATATATATCAAGTAGTACTCTTCTTGCTATCTAAATCACTGACCATATTAGTATCCATATAGCCTTATAAGCATAAACCCATCAATCAAAAATATAGGGCTTTGTCTATCGTACCTCTCAATTATTTGAGAGTCTACTTTACTACTTTCCAATATTATATACTTGGATTTCTCATATACCAGCTCAAAACTCCCACTACATAGGCTATATCTGGTCTAGTACATACCATAGTATACATAAGACTTCTAATAGTAGATGCATAAAGTACCTTCGCCATGTAGGTCTACTCATCCTCTATCGAGAATGATTGCTCTTTAGTTAGTTTGAAGTGATTACCCAAAGGAGTACTCATAGGCTTTGCTCCATTCGTGTTGAATCTGTTAAGCACCTTCTTTATATATTCTTCTTGTGATATCTTCAACATTCTATTCACCCTATCTCTAGAAATCCTCTTCCAAAGGATTTGTTTCGCTACTCTCAAGTCCTTCATTAAGAATTCCTTTGACAATTCTTTCTTAAACTTATCAATTTTCTCCATGCAAGCTTTAACAATTAACATATTATCTACATATAGAGATGCCAGGTAGATTATTACTGCTACATGAAGCGATTTGATAATTCCTACATATTATCTACATATAAATGTAGATAATATGTAGGAATTATCAAATCGCTTCATGTAGCAGTAATAATCTACCTGGCATCTCAAGTAACCATTGTTACTCATGAACCTATCAAACTTCTTATACTACTATCTTGGAGCTTGTTTGAGATCATACAAGCTCTTATAAAATTTTCACACTATTTTCTCTTTTCCTTTTACTTCGAAGTCTTATGGCTACTTTATACAATTCCTTCCTCCAAGTCACTATGAAAAAATGCCATTTTGACATCTGTTAGATGGAATGTGTAACTATAAATTCATACACTCTCATGTAAGTACACATGGTCACATGAAATATAAATTTAGAAGTTAGAATGTCAAACCTATGAGGATTGATTTTTAATTCAGTGCTGAGTATCAAAATTATCTCAATCCCAACTTTATCCAAACAAACAATATGTATATTTTGAAGAAATAAAACCAAGGAAACTAAACTATCATGCAAAGTAAATAAAACTAAGTAATAAGAAAAAGATCTAGGTCTACTAATTTCCTAACCTTTCTTTAAACACACAATCTCCCAATTTTCCTCTTGCATTAATTAATCCACTAGAGTTATCAACCAAGAATTTAAAAGTATTTACAAACTCTTTTCTAAGATATAAATGATAATACCTAGACAAGCTAATATGTTACTCCTAATATAAATTGATTAGATTCATTAAGTTTAGTTATTCTCACACAAAAGTTGACAAGTCACATAGGTATATTCCTATCCTATGCAAACTTACCCCATATTAGGTGATCTTCGACTATTCCACTTCTACCTATATCTAAACCTAAATTCCCCTTCCCAAGTACATAAAGGTTTCACTCAAAAATCTATTTAGTGACCAATTAAATAGAAACAATAAACATAAGGTAAAACAAATAACTCAACAATAAATTAGATTAATGAAAGAGGAGAGAAATAGACAAACAAAAGATATTAGGATAGTTCACATAGTAAAACTAGACAAAAAAAGATTTAGTTTATAATATAAATTGAGAATAATAGTATTATAATCTAATAAATTCAAGAAGTAAAAAATCAAAGAGAGAAAACATAAAGAAATCCCCCTTAAAAAAGCTTGAAGGTATTCATAGAAGTTGTCAAGTTCCTCATTCAAGGTTAGCTCTTACTCTCTTAAATCCTCTCTCTAGGATTTGCTTTCAACTATTCTACTTTGTAAATATGGAAAACACAAAGAAAGACTCACAAGAAAATGAAGAAAAGATGGTAAAAACAAAGAATAGTGTTGATGATGTGGAGTAAATTAAGAAATGGAGGCTATGAGTATATTTTCTTCTTCTTCTTTTCCTTCTTCTATTATAGCTTCCATCTCTTTCTCTTTATCTCAATGTGCCATTTTTAATCCTAAAGATAGGGTTTTAAAGAGAAAGCTCGTGCAAACCAAAGGTAGACCAAATTTGGACCTTTGGATTGTCAAAAAGTTAATCTCGATCATCAATTATTAATCCAGGATGTAGGAGGTAGCCTCACGGCATCATTTTTGGTGTTATGGCACAAAACTTTCCTAAGAGTTGATGCTGTAATGACACTTTTGATGCTGTAGTGCCACTTTTCTACTGATTTAGCATCTTGGTTTTCTAGATACTCCATTTCTTCGTTCGAGCTCCAATTTGCCTCATTTTTATTGCGTTACGACTGTATTAGATTCAACTTCAATTCTAATAGTTTAAAAGACTCATTTGTGAGGCAAAGTTTTACCTTAATCCACATCAAATATCTTTATTTTATTCTCTTATGTACAAAAACAAGCAAATTGACTGATTCAAATTAATGAAGTCTTTTCCCAAGTATAGGAGTGTCAAAGTAATAAATTACTCGGTAAGACCGAGGTCGATCCACAGGAAGGTTAGTGAATAATACAAGACCATAACACATATATTACAGGAATAAAGATGATAGAAGAAAGTATTTGTAGGATGATTATGACAATATGAAAAAACTGACAAAAATATAACGATATAAAGTTGCAAAATTAAACAGTTGCTAAGATTAGGGGATCCACTCTTGGGTACATCAAATAAGTATAACCTAAGATCTTTTATCACTCAATTGGAATCCACACATAACGGAGGTTCCAATTGGAAGATTAATTATTAAAGGTTCATTATTAGTTATTTATGTGATTAGATTAGTTTTCTTAATTACCTTCTTTGATAACGCTAACACTTACAAATGTGGTCAAGCATTCATGGTGCCACCTTATGTCCAAAACAAATCAAAATTTCTTCCTATCACAACCGGTACAAAAGGAATTAAGTATTTGTTGT
>JXTB01000424.1:18592-34707 GCA_002914805.1 Parasponia andersonii
AGTCTTCTTTGCATTTCTCTTGTGGGTTTGCTATTTTCCTCTAGATAAATCTTGTGTGTGCAAATCAAAGGACTTATTCCCTTTATGTCAGCTATAGTCCATCCTAAAGCAGATTTATGCATTTTCAAAGTTTCTAATAACTTACCTTCTTGGTGTTCATCAAGTTTGGAAGAGATTATTACCGGAAAAGTCTCATCTTCCCCTAAAAAGGAGTATTTGAGATCAGTTTGCAATGGTTTCAACTCAAGCTTGGGTGATGCAATACTTGAAGGTATTGTTATACTGGAACGTGGTGGTAATTCTTCGCATCTTTGCCTCCATCCTTTGTTTTCCATTCCTTGAGAATAGTCAAGTAAAGAACATATATTAGAGATATCATGATCCAAATGCATACTTGATTCAAATGAATTGACTAAACAAACTTCCAATGGATCTAAATTACTCCCTATTTGAACACAATCTCTTAAGATGGTTTTAATCATGTTAACCTCCTCATGTTCATCTTCTTCATGTGGTTGCTTACACAAGTTGAAAATATTAAGTTCAAGTGTCATATTCCCAAATGAAAACTTCATCACTCCATTCCTACAATTAATCAAAGCATTAGAAGTTGCTAGAAATGGTCGTCCCAAAATAACAAGAATTGGATTACTTACCTCAACAGGTTGTGTATCCAAGACAATAAAATCCACAGGATATATGAATTTATCAACTTGAACTAACACATCTTCCACTATTCCTCTTAGGATTTTAACTGATCTATCGGCAAGCAAAAGAGTGGCAGAAGTTGATTTTAACTCACCTAGATTGAGTTTTTGATAAACTGAATATGGAAATAAATTCACACTAGCTCTAAGATCAAGTAAGGCTTGTTCAATTTTTCATTCACCAATAACACATGAAATTGTAGGACAACCAAGGTCTTTATATTTCAAACTATTATTGTTTTGAAGTATTGAACTTACTTGTTCGGTTAGAAAAGCTCTTTTTTTCACGTTCAATTTTCTTTTCACAGTACACAAGTCCTTCAAGAATTTAGCATAATATGGTACATGTTTAATAACATCCAATAAAGAGATATTGATTTTTATTTGTTTGAAGATTTCAAAAATTTCAGGATTGTGATTCACTTTCCTTGAATTATTCAAAGCATGAGGAAGTGGGAGAGGATGAAGGGATTCAATCTTTTCTTCAGAGGGTATAGGTAACCTCTTCCTTACCTTTGGAGTTTGATTCATCGTCTTTCTCACAAGGTTCAAGAATAGATTTTTCAACAATCTTACCACTACGAAGAGTCATGATTGATTTGACTTGATCCATGGGTTGGCCTCTAGAGGATCCTGCATGTGAATTAAATTGTCCCTTGGGGTTTTGCTGTGGTTGAGAGGGAAACTTACCTTTCGCTTGAATTCGGAGTGCAGATGCAAATTTTGCAAGAGTATCTTTCAAATTCGCCATAGTTTGCGTATTTTGAGTATTGATAGACTCTTGCTTTTCAATGAATGAATGCAATGATTCTTCAAAATTTTTCCTCGGAGGAGGTATGTAAGGTGCATAACCTTGAGGATTTTGAAAATTTTTGTGCATGAAATGATGGTTGTGAATNAATTTTCTTTTCACAGTACACAAGTCCTTCAAGAATTTAGCATAATATGGTACATGTTTAATAACATCCAATAAAGGGATATTGATTTTTATTTGTTTGAAGATTTCAAAAATTTCAGGATTGTGACTTACTTTCCTTGAATTATTCAAAGCATGAGGAAATGGGAGAGGATGAGGGGATTCAATCTTTTCTTCAGAGGGTATAGGTTTAACCTCTTCCTTACCCTTGGAGTTTGATTCATCATCTTTCTCACAAGATTCAAGAATAGATTTTTCAACAATCTTACCACTACGAAGAGTCATGATTGATTTGACTTGATCCATGGGTTGGTCTCTAGAGGATCCTGCATGTGAATTAAATTGTCCCTTGGGGTTTTGCTGTGGTTGAGAGGGAAACTTACCTTTCTCTTGAATTCAGAGTGCAGATGCAAATTTTGCAAGAGTATCTTTCAAATTCGCCATAGTTTGGGTATTTTGAGTATTGATAAACTCTTGCTTTTCAATGAATGAATGCAATGATTCTTCAAAATTTTTCCTAAGAGGAGTTATGTAAGGTGCATAACCTTGAGGATTTTGAAAATTTTTGTGCATGAAATGATGGTTGTGAAGATTATGCATGATTATCATTCCTCCAACTTAAATTTGGGTGATTTCTCCAACCGGGATTATATGTTTGAGAATATGGATTAGGATTTGGTCTTTTAAATGTGTTTAAGACATTAACTTGTTCATGAAGACATTCCTTAAAAGAAGGCAAAGTTGGACAGTCATTAGTTGAGTGATCATTAGTTTCACAAATATGGTACACAATTTCTTGCACAGATTTCACTTGACCACTCTTTTTCATTTCAAGTGCCTCAACTTTTCTACCTAAGGATGCAGATTTTGTTTGGAACTCATGATCTTCCCTAAGGTTATACATGCCTCCACTAGATACAGAGGGTTGAGTTTTGGTAGGTGCCTCATAAGTTCCCACAGTGTCCCAATTTTGTGCATTTTCAGCTAGTAAGTCTAAGTATTCAATTGCCTCATTGGGATCTTTATCTTCAAAAGTACCATTACACATCATTTTGACCATTTGCCTATCTCTAGGTGTTAATCCCTCATAAAAATGTGACACTAACCTCCACATTTCAAAACCATGGTAAGGACAAGTATTAAGTAATTCCTTATACATATCCCAACACTGGTAAAATGTTTCTCCTTATTTTTGAGTGAAAGTGGTGGTTTGTCTTTTGAAAGAATTTGTTCGGTGAGGAGGAGAAAACTTTTTTAAAAACTGTTATTGCATTTCATCCCAAGAACCAATGGAACCCGACCTAAGATTTTGTAGCCACGTTTTTGCTTTATCTTTTAATGAAAAAGGAAAAAGCTTAAGTCTAATGGTGTTCATGCTACAATTTTGTTCATTATAAGTATTACACACCTCTTCAAATTCCCTTAAATGTAAATATGGATTTTCTGAATCTAAACCATGAAAAGTTGGTAAAAGTTGAATGATACCGGGCTTGAAATTGAAATGAGATGCATCAGGAGGAAAAACTAAATATGAGGGTGCACCTATTCTTGTGGGATTCATGTAGTCTCTTAGTGTCCTAGGTCTATCTTGGTCATTATGTACAAAATGATTATCTCCTTGGTCAATTGAATTTTCGGCCATGTTATCAAGAGAAAATAAAAGCTTCCTAATAAGTCTACCACTTGATGAGCATGACCAAACTTTCATACAAATGAAAAAAAAAGGATATTTATGTTTTATATCTAAGAAAGAAAATGAAGAAGGAAAGAGATGAGAAGAAAATTAAAAGAAAAATAAATGAAATTATGGCTTGTAGAATAAACTTTACCTTCCCCGGCAACGGCGCCAAAAACTTGACTGATTTAAATTAATGAAGTCTTTTCCCAAGTGCAGGAGTGTCAAAGTAATAAATTACTCTGTAAGACCGAGCTCGATCCACAGGAAGGTTAGTGAATAATACAAGACCATAACACATATATTATAGGAATAAAGATGATAGAAGAAAGTATGTTGTAGGATGATTATGATAATATGAAAAAAAGTGACAAAAATATAACGATATAAAGTTGCAAAATTAATCAGTTGCAAAAATTAGGGGATCCACTCTTGGGTACATCAAATAAGTATAACCTAAGATCTTTTATCACTCAATTGGAATCTACATACAACGGAGGTTCCAATTGGAAGATTAATCATTAAAGGTTCATTATTAGTGATTTATGTGATTAGATTAGTTTTCTTAATTACCTTCTTTGATAACGCCAACACTTGCAAATGTGGTCAAGCATTCATGGTGCCACCTTATGTCTACAACAAATCAAAATTCCTTCTTAGCACAACCGGTACAAAAGGAATTAAGTATTTATCGTGCCAAAGGTTGACTACAATGAATGAAATCCCACCACTTAACTAGGAGGGTATTTAGATTGATTAAGAAAATTAAATAGCACATATATAACAATGATTAAAGGATATAAACAATGAAGTCTACCTAGAATTTAGATTATACATATCTTTCCCCCAAGAGATTCACCCTTTCATCTTAGCAACATGCAAGATTAAGTAAACATGATGAAGAACAATAACAAGTATGAACACAGTATGAACATAACTATAAACATAAAACTCTTACTACTTTGAAGGCAAAGGAAGATTAAAATATCATGAATAAAAAGAGGAGAATAAAAGAGAGTGATCTAGTATACAAAACCAAGATGCCTCCTAAGCCTATCTTAAGCTTCTATTTATAGGAAAATTTAGAGATACAAAGTCAAATTTGTAATCTAAGGATAAGAGCAAGTTGGAAACTTGTTTTGGTAGATTCAGTCTCTCTCAAAGATGTATATGAAACTTCATGAATTTGGATGAGAAATGTCTTGATCAAAGAAGAACACTTGAAGCCTTATCTCTTTGAACTCGTATGCCATCAAAATTGCATCCATTGGAGATGTATTTCTTGACTTATAGCAAAATTGGTAAAGTTAGGTTCTGCTGAGTCAAAATTGGTTGCTGATCTTATCATGTGGAAAGATCCGATATTTTTCCCCAGATTTCGCCTTCTTTTGAATTTTTTCAAATCGTAAATCATCTAGATAATTTTGTGTACGGGTCCATAGCATCAAGAATCACTCCATTTGAGATTGTAATGAGGTCAGAATAGGCCAAATAATAAGGATGTCAGACTGAACGTGAGTACAGTCCAATTTATAATATTGTCCATTTGAGACCCATTTCAAAATAATATGGGCAGATATTATGAATTTGAATTAGTGAATAATTGAGTTTATAATCCATGAGTTCAATAATTGGATCAAAATCCCATGTAGTTTAGAATCTGTACCTATTTTACGAAACCTGTGCAGAAACAAATATTTAGCACAAATTAAAGGTAATTCTTGCTTTTATACTTATGTCTACAAAAGTGCCTTAAATTAGGGAATTTAATGAGACTCTAAGTGTATAATGATGATCTAATCCCATAATAAATGTATACTATTAGACGTTCATCACAAATCATCAAAACAACTAGGAAAATAATCGAAATAACTTAAAATGAACAAGAAAAACTTAAAGCATATTAGCACTAAATAACTCTAATTTTATGGACTTAGTACAGCCCTTAACTTAAGGATTTGCTAGTCCTCAAGCCAAAATAAAAAAAGAAAAAAAAACACCTAAAGGCACACAAGAAATAATATACTGACACTAATGCATTCCAATTCATTCTTCAATACTCACATAATAATATAACTTAAAGAAAAATAAAAATATTAGGAATTAAGAATAACTCAGGAGCATGTCCCATCTCAAATCGAATTTCAGGTGTGTGTATGTGTAAATGACTTTCTCCTATCATTTTGTGAAATCCGGACAAGTTTATGTAAATATATATTAAGCACAAAATTTCATAGGAAATAATTAAGTTCCATAAGTTTGCTTTTTAATTCTGTCTCCACTAATATAGATTAACACAACACAAAGGATCAAAAGGTCTTTGTTAAGCTTATAATGAGGGCTTAGTTGAAAGTATGATGTTTTGAATAACGTAAGCTCAAATCACCCTTGAGCACATTAACTCTAGGACTTATGTAGAGCTATTCTTTTATACACCAAGTAACTCGCCAGTAAAATCAATTTTTTTTCTTCTATCAACACATAGCTAAACACTTATATTTTTTTGTTTTTTTTTTAAATTTTTTTATTGAGTTTTATACCTTGAAGCTTGTTTCTTTCTTTCTGAACAAGTGTGTAACTTGTTTTTTTTACAATCTCACTCCACCCATCCTCTCATAACCATAACATAACATAGGTCAAAATAATTCAATAAAGACAAATAATATGCTCAAGGGATAAAAGTTGAATGATATTATTTTAGATTAGGCTAATATGTGTGGTTGAAGAAGAAAAGGCTTTACAAGGCTTAAAATGGATATACTAGAGATAAAATGTATCATGGTTAGTTGAATATTTCAGACGATTCAACGATTACCTAAATTCTCTCCTTTGTGAAATACTATCTAGGATTTCACCTTAGTAGATTATCAAGCAAATTCTAGTACCTGTGAGATAACAAAATGTCATATTCATATAAACATTCTCTAGACTCACATATAAGACATTGTGTTCAATATAGACTTTCACAATCAAAATGGAACTAACATAAGAATTATACATAAGATTAAGCCAATATCCACAGAGAGAGAGAGAGAGAGCAATGTAAAGGTTATTACACTAGTGAATGTCGAAATGACCCAATATAGTGTAATGGTTCAATACCCATAGAGAGAGAGCTCGGTATCCGAAAAATAGAAACAATATATTTATGAAAGTAATACTATGTTCATATGATTTAAGGTCATGTTTGTTGATAAGTTGGTCAAATATTAGTTTTCGATAAAATTCAATTTTAACGCATTTCAGAACCAAATTCACTATGTATTTAACACATCAAATAGCTTAATTCAATATCTAAGACTAATTTATAGCATTTTATTTGTCGGCTTTAGGTTAACACGAGGTGGCATTCACGACACTGATTTGTGTTTTATTGTACTAAGCTAATTTAGATTCAACTAAATCGCATAATGTTATTTTTGTACATTCTAACAATTAATTGCCAATACTATGTCTGCATTATTAACTGGAGTCTAATTGACTTTTTTGTTTATATTTAATGATTAGTTATAGAGCTAGGTTTCTAGAGATTACAATAAGATTGGTCATATGGGATCATAAGTCAAAGTATGACTAGATTTCACCTTCTAATCTAGGATTCACTAACTTTATTTACACTTGGGTGAATGGGAGTGACCTATAATGTGGTGACTATGTTAAGAATGGTGCAGAGCTAGACATATAGAAATTAATGTGCAAAATACCCAAAATAACCTTCAAAATTTAAGTTATACCATTTCTTATCCATTATGTATAACTTTTCGAAAAAATCTAGTCATTTTCTTTATTTTTCCCTATAGCCATGATCTAAAACTCTCTAGATCATTTCTAGCTATATCCAATAGTTTCCAAATGGTAGAACTCAAGAAAGCAAGATAGATCAAAATTAGTCAAGGTAATTCTACTAGTTCTTCTTCCTATGTTTTATTTTTTAATTTTAATTCTCCACTTGTTTCCTCTTAAATAACGGTTCTTTTAGGTCCTCTTGAGTTCTAAAATCTATTTCTAAGCCTTAGGAATCAGTTTGGTAGAGGTAGAAAGCAAGAGTTTCCGTAAAAGCTCAAACTAGTTATGGTGAGGCCTAGTTAGGATTTTGAGTTTGTAATTGATTTTTCTTACCACAGCCCTTATTTGATGAATAAAAGACATAGGAAACTTATATATTGGAGGAAATATAGAATTTAAATGGATGATTAAAGTTAGACCTAAAGTCTCAAAGTTTGCTATTTAGGGATTTAAGTATTTTCATGTTTAGTAGATTAAATTTTTTATATTTGTAATCTAATTTCTTAAACTTAAAGTATATATATTATTGACCCTATTATTTATTACACTCATTTGGTGGTTGCTTGTGATGACACATAAGTATAAAAGTAGTTTTAAACTTTGTTTAAACCGAAAAAAAGTTCAAATGTACTATGCATATTGGTTTAAAAATATTATTGTAGGTATTAAACCATGATTTTAATCATATGAGAATGTCCAAAAATAGAAGAGGTGCAAACCAAATATTTTTAAAATAAAATAGCACCATTTGGAGGCCAATGGACTAGTTTTACAAAATTATGTGCCATTTTAGATTATTTTTGTATTAATGAACTAGTATTCATATTTTAATACTTTTGAATACTTTTCTAATCCTAGTCATTGACTAACAAGTACCTTAAGAGGTTTGTATACTTCTAAGTCATTTTAAGATCAAGTTTCCTAATTCGGTAAAAGTTGTGGTTTCGGTCTTGTTCAAGAATCTTGATGCATTCTTTTGGCAAAATGTGCATTTTGAATAACAGTAATTTATGGCAGGTAATTAGCACACTAGTCTCTAGAGGATATTGACTTTTTCTACTATTAATTTCTATTCAAGACACGAGGTAAGTAAAGACTTATAAGTGCATCACAAGAATTACATGGAAGATATCATTATGTGAAACTTACGTATTCTTGAAAATTATGAAATAGTATGTGCATGGCACATCTTGCATGCAAAATGAGAATTTCATTATAGAGTATTTAAAAATGAGTACTATTGTACTTATTTTATAAGATAAGTTTTAATGACAATTGGTAGTCTATTAGAGCTGGGTAGGTAAGTCTGTTGATGTAAACTGTCCTATTGAAGCGGGACTTGCGGATCTTATGATATATATGATTGAAGCGAGAGAATATTAGCGCGGTGTGGGATGCCTCTTTGATGAGGGAAGGAGTTTTCAAAAACGTCATACGATGGTCATAACTTATTTTTACTCTTGACTAGAGTTTCTACCTAATATTATCATGACCTATCAATTTACAAGACTAACAATGTACTAAGGTGCCCAACTATGAGTATTTTAAAAAAAAAAAATACATAGACTCGAATGTTTAAGAAAGAGAAGTATAAAATAGGAACGTGATGAGATTTTAAAGTATACATGAGCATACATAGTTTTTACTTACACAGCCTTAGTTCATTTTAGTCTTGTGATGCAGAAGAGGAGGCACACTTTAATGTTGAGTAGTTGGTTGCTTGGCCTACGTTTTGTCACCATGATCATACAGATGTGGACGAGCTTGACTAGTGAGCAATGTTTTTATTTTGAGAAATTTTGTATAATACAAATACTACTGCTGATGGTAAAATAGACTGATGAAAATCTCTTTGGATTGTATATTTTATAGAAATACTTTTAACAAGAAATAACATGCAGTTGTTTTTGTTTAAAGGTTTTACAAAATTTAAATTTGCTTTTTTTTTTTTAATAAAACTAAAGATATGATTTAAGAAAGAATAATACTTTATAGTTTAATTGTATATGATAATATAATTAGACTAAAGAGTGTTACAAACTATCATCCAGAAAGGCCAATGTAGATATTGATCCACTAAGTAGAAAATTATTAGTTATTATGACTGTTAAATATGTTGATATGAAACATTTTTTACTAGATATATATAAGTTTGAGTTAGAGATTGTGTCTGTAGGTTTAACAGATAGATTGGTAGCTCTTATTCTTCAATAAACAATTTTAGACAGAATAAAACAAACCCAAAATATGGATCCTCATTTGATAAATTTAAAGAACAAGATAGAATCCTAAAAGGAGGTGGCCTTTTAGATTTCTAGTGATGGTTTAATTAGGTATAGAAATAGATTCTGTATTCCTGATGGAATAAATAGAAAAGAGATATTGACAGAATCTCATACCACTCCTTATTCTGTGTATCCAAGTACCACAAAGAAGTATAAAAGCTTAAAGATGTATTACTGGTGGTCTGGTGTGAAGAAAGATGTAGTTGAGTTTATAGAGCAACATCTCATGTGCAAGCAAGTCAAAACTAAACATTAAAACTTGCTGAGAAATTAAAGCCTTTGAACATGCCCCAATAGAAATGGGAAGAAATTACTATAGATCTTGTTATTAGACTTCTTAAGACAAATAAGGGACATGACACTATTAAAGTGATTGTGGATAGATATACCAAATTAGTTCATTTCTTTCCAGTTAAAATAATCTATAACTTGGACTAGTTTGCTGGATTATATGTTTAGGAGATTGTGAGACTACATAGTACTCTAAAAGTTATCATTTCTGACTGAGATTCTAGATTTATTTCAAACTTTAAGAGGAGTATTCAAGAGACAATGGATACAAAATTGGCATTTAGTACAGTTTTTTATCCTCAAACTTATGGGCAATTAGAGAGGACCATACAGACACTTGAAGACATGCTTAAAGCTCATATGTTAGATTTCCATTGATCTTAAAGCAAATACCTGCTACTTATAGAATTTTTTTACAATAATAGTTACCAAGCTTCCATTGAAATACCACCATATGATGCTTTATATATAAGAAAGTGCATATCTCCTATTCATTGAGATGAGATGGGGGAAAGAAAAATTTCCTAGTTTAGAATTAGTAAGAGAGACAAATGAGGTAGTAGAAAAGATTCAAAAAAGGATACTAGCTGCTCATTCAAATCCTTAAAGAAGAAAATTAGAATTTAATATTAGCGATAAAGTATTTTTGAAGGTTGCTCTTATAAAAGGAATAATGAGGTTTAGAAAGAAAGGAAAACTAAGTCTCAAATATGTAGGTCCTTTTGAGATACTCGACAAAGTTAGAGATGTTACCTATAGACTCGCTTTGCCACCTTTATTATCAAACACACACAATATATTTCAAGTCTCCATCTTAGGGAGGTACATTTCAAATCCTTCATATATTTTGAATTATAAGCAATTGGAGCTAGGTTAAAACATGAGTTACGAGGAACTTCTAATAAAGATCTTGGATACAAAAGAGAAGGAACTTAGAAACAAGAAAATTTCTTTGGTCAAAGTACTGTGAAAGAACCATGAAGTAGAAAAGGCCACATGCAAAAGAGAAAAAGATATGAAAACTAGGAATCCACACTAATTTGTGTAAGTAAAGTTCAAAGATGAAATTTTATAAGGAGGGAAGAATTGTGGTGCCCAAGATTCTCATAAGTATACTATGCCAATAATAAATATATTTCAATTACATATTAGACATCTAAGAGATATTAATACCACATTCATATTAAAATGCTTATTCCTTAAATTATATGCCTTTACATATATATTATTATACTAATGATTATCAAAGTGTCTTGATATAGTGTAAAGATTTAATATCTTTAAAAAGAGAGCTTGGTATGCTAAAAGAATGAAGAATATATTTACAAAAGTAATACTATATTCACATGCATTAAGATCATGTTTGCTGACTTGGTCAAATAGTATTTTTTTTAGTAAAATATAATTTTCATGCATTTTAGAGCCAAATTTACGGTGTATTTAACAAATCAAATAGTTTTAATTCAATGTCTAGGACTCATTTATAGCATTTTCTTTGACAGCTCTAGGTAAGCACAAGTTGGCATTCACAATACTAATTTGTATTTTATTGCACTAAACTAGCTTTGATTCAGCTAAATCATATAATGTCATTTTTGTGCATTCTAATAATTAAGTGTTAGTACCATATTTGCATTATTTATTGGAGTCTAATTGACTTATTTTTATATTTAATGACTTGTGATAGGACTAGAAGGTAAGAACTTCAGCAAAAGCTCAAACTAGTCAAAGTGAGGCCTAATTAGGATATTGAGTTTATAGTTAATTTTTCTTACTATGGCCCTTAAACTAAAGTCTTTATTTGATGAATAAAAGTCTTAAAAATCTTATATATTGCTAAAAACATAGAATTTAAATAGATGATTAAAGTTAGACCTAAAGTCCTAAAGTTTGCTATTTACGAATTTAAGTATTTTTATGTATAGTAGATTAAGTTTTTAAAATTGGAAATTGAATTTTTAAAACTGGAATGTGCATTTTATTGATCCTATTATTTATTACACTCATTTGATGGCTGGTTATGATGACACATAAGTATATAAGTAGTTTTAAACTATGTTTAAATCATAAGGAGTTTAAGTGCACTTAGGTTGTTCTAAATGATCCTCTTTAATGTGTATATATAGAAATTGACATGTTAATTCTTTTTACATGTCTTAAACTATGAATGAAAAGATGTGGAAATTTCTTAAAAATAGGGGAAGTACTATCTAAATATTTTTAAAACTAAATAGTACCATTTGGAAGTAAATGAACTAGTTTTTACGAAATTATGTGCCATTTGGACCATTTTTTTACTAATGAACTAGAATTTATATTTTGATATTTTTGAATAGTTTTAATGCTAGTTATTGACTACTAAGTATCTTGAATGATTGTATAGTTTTGGATTATTTTATGGTCAAGTTTCCTAATTTGGTAATAATTCTAATTTTGGTCTTGTCCAATTATTTTGGTGCATTCATTTTAGTAAAATGTGCTTCTTGAATAAAAGAAATTCATGATAGATGATTGGTACACCAATCTCTTAAGGATATTGACCTATTCTACTATCAATTTCTATTTAGGATATGAGGTAAGTAAAGACTTATAATTGCATCACAAGAACTACATAGAAGATATTATTATATGAAACTTACTTATTCTTCAAAGTTATGAAATCATATATGTATGACACGTCTTAAATATAAATCAAAACTTTTGTTACAAAGGACTTGAAAGTGAGTACCAGTCTACCAATTTTATAAGATAAGTTTTAATTACAATTGCTAGTCTGTCAGAGCTGGATTGGTAAGCTGTTGATGCAAACTCTTCCGTTGAAGCGAGAATTGCAGATCTTACGATGTGTCTAGTTGAAACGGGACAATATTAGCATGGGGTGAGATACCTATTTGATGAGAGAAAGAATTTTCAAAAAACTTCACATAACAATCGCACCTTATTTTTACTCTTGGCCAGAGTTTCTACTCAATGTTATCATGGTCTATCAACTTACGGGACTTTCATATGGTAAGGGACCTAACTATAAATGTTTTTAAAGGAAATACATACACTCAAATATTTAAGACAGGCTAATGAACAATAGGAATCATATGGGATTTTAAAGCATAAATAAACATACATAGTTTTAACTTACTTAACTTTAACTCATTTTAATCTTGTGATGCAGATCAAGAGACATATTTTGGTGTTAATTAATTGGTTTCCTGGCTTATCTTTTATTGCTATGATCATATAGATGTAGACGAGTTTGACTATGGGCGAAGTTTTTGTATTATAATGTCTTAAGTGTGATGAAAATATTACTTCTTATGACAGAATAGACTTATAAAAACCTCTTTTGAATGTATATTTTGTAAAGATACTTTTAACAAGAAATGTCATATAATTGCTTTTATTTAACAGTTTTGGAAAGTTTAAATTTGCTCATTTTTTTATTAAACTAAAGATATGGTTTAGGAAAGAATAATACTTCATAGGTTGATTGTATATGACAATATAATTAATCTAAGGGGTATTACACATCAAATTTTGGATTACTTAACACACCAAAATGAAAGAAATACTCAGGTTGCCTCCTAAGAAGTGTTTTAATTAAAGTCTTCAGCTTGACTTTTTGCTTATGGCTCATCTACAAGTTGAGACCAAATGAGATCTACCCTTTATATCATCAATTAACTAACCTAATGTATAGATGTGGTCTTTCAGGTTCCTAGCTTTAGAATGTAATACTTAATTATGAGAGAAAGAAAAGTGAGAATGAGTTACCAATGGTCCACTTATTGGAAATTGTTTATTTAGTAGTTGTGGAAAAGAAAATTTCTCTCTAAGGTCTTAAATTCAAATTTTTCCCATCAACAGTGGCCTCGAGATTTGATTTGTTTCATAGGATGTTGTGTTGATGTTAACATGATGCTCTATGTCACTTTACATGGTAGTATTTCTCTAATCTTCCTCTTTTTCTTGAAGCTCAAAAATTGACTCCTCATTATACAAACCACTATAAGTTATAGTAGTGCAAAATTTCTCCTCCAAAGTTGAGTTAGTGTTGCTAAGGAAGGTGCCTTCAGGATAGTTGATGATTGTAATAAGATGACCTACTTGATATTTAAGATTTTAGATTGAAGACTCTTGCTCTTAAAGGAAAGCATCCATTCTTTGCATTTGTTGCAGCATCATATCTTCCAAATATAGCTTTTCCTCTTACTTGGGAAAGTATGTATCTATTTTTCTTATGTAGTGCTTAATCACCTCTTCCAATGATGGCTTATCTTCTTGTATAGGTGATTGATAAGGAAACTTCACTGACAACAAAGGCTCATCATAAAAGTACAATGATGGACCTTGATCATTGCAGTAAGAGCAATCATTGTACACATCAAAAATTAGATTGTAGAAATTAGAGTGCAAGTAACTTTATTGTATATTGCCATTAGCAATAAAGTATAGCAGTTGCAAGTTGTATGGGCATCCTTCCCTTGGGTGGCTTCCTTTATATAATTGGTAATTCATGAATGGATAATGGGAAACTTATGCACTTAAAGTATCTACTTTCTTGGTCAGTTTACTCACTCGAGTAGTCAACTCTATAATTTCTAATTTTTTGTTCACTTCGCTCAATTGAGTGCTCAAAGCCATAAGAGATTCATGCCATTATTGGTCGATGTCTGTCATGTCTCTACCTCTATAATAACCATGGTATACCATAAAAATGCCAAAGAAAAGTAAATAAATAAATGAAATGTTTGAAGTAAAGCTAGAATTAATTGGTATTAATATTAACAAGAATTAGCATTTCAATCCCTAGCAATGGCGTTAACAACTTGTTGATTACAATGTACAACTATAAATTCACACACTTCCGTATAAGTACATATGGTCACAAGTAATATAGATTTAGGAGTTAGAGTATTGAACCCATGAGAATTAATTTCTACTTCAATACTAAGTATCAAAATTATTTCAACACTAACTTTATTCAAACAAAAAATATACAGATTTTAATGAAATAAAACCAAGAGAAACTAAACTATCATAAAAAAAAAATGAAAGTAAACAATAAAAAAATATCTAGGTTTACTAATTCTCTAATATTCCTTTAAATACACAATCTCTCAATTTTTCTCTTAAATTAATTAATCTACTAGAGTTGTCAACCAAGAATTCAAATGTATTCAAAAAATCCCTTCCAATACATAAATGAAAATACCTAGATAAGCTAATTTATTACTCCTAATATTAATTAACTACATTTAATAAGCTTAGTTATTGTCACACAATAGTTGCACAAGTCACATAGGTATATTCCTATTCAATGTAAACTCGCCCCATATTAGTTGATCTTATGTTATTCTACCTATGTCCAAACCTAAATTCTCATTCCCAAGTTTAGAAAGGACTGCTCAATAATTTATTTAGTGAACAATTAAATAGAAGTAATAAACATTAGGTAAAACAAATAATTTAACAATAAATTAGATTAATAAAAGAAGAGAGAAATAAATAAACAAAAAATATTAAGTTGGTTCATATAGTAAAATTAGACAAATAAATATTTAGTTCATAATATAAATTGAAAACAATAATATTATAATTCAATGAATTCAAGAAATACAAATTCAAAGAGAGAAAAGTTACAGAATTCTCACTTCGAAAAGCTTGAAGGTGTTCATGGAAGTTGTCAAGCTCCTCCTCTAAGGTTAATGCTTTCTCTCTTGAATCCTCTCTTTAGGATTTGCTCTCAACTATACTACTCTCTAAATATAAAAAATACAAAGAAAAACTCAGAAGAAAATGAAAAAAAGATAGTATAAAAAAAGAGTAGTGTTGATGCTGTAGAGGAAATTAAAATATAGAGGCTTAGTGTATTTTCTTCTTCTTCTTATTTTTCTTCTCCTCCTCCTTCCATGGTTGCCTCCCTCTCTTTTTCTCTATCCTAACATGCCTTTTTCAATCTCAAAGATAGCGTTTTAAAGAAATGACTCGTCCAAACCTTAGGCAGGCTAGATTTGGACCTTTGAATCGTCAAAAAGTTATTCTTGACCGTCAATTATTGACCTAGGACATAGGTGGTGGTGCCACAACAATATTTTGGGCACTGTAGTGCCAAAACTTCTCGAAAGTTGGAACTAAGGCAATATTTTTGGTACTGCAGTACCACTTTTCTACTAATATGACACCTCGGCTTCTCAGGTACGCCATTTTTTTTGTTAAAGCTCTGATTTGCATCATTTTCATTACGTTATAACCGTATCACATTCAACTTCAATTCTAATAGTTTATAATACCTATTTGTGAGGCATAGATTCAACTTATATCACATCAAATAATTTTATTTTATTCTCTTACATACACAAACACGCAAAACATCAAAACAACTAGTGAAACAATTGAAGAACTTAAAATAAGCAAGAACATAGCAAAACTTATGCTCTTCCTATTACATCCCCCGATCT